>CALNXI010001858.1:13160-63160 GCA_942486025.1 Porites evermanni | reverse complement strand
CCTGGTTAAAATAATTAACAAGAAAAATCAAAATGGGAGTTGACAAAGTACATATTTTTCAATTACTGGAAGTGTAAAGAACAAGTATTATGAAATTTACAAGAATGCAGTGTGACCTATAAAAGCAATTTTTTTATTTAATGTGTCAAGCATTAAGTCAATAATTTCATACACAATTTTGCAATACAAGTTTATGATGCCTTGAACTTTGTGTCTAACTGGAACGGTCCAATAAATTGCACATAAAACCCAATGATTCTATTCACTTGTCACAACTTTCAAGATAATGAAGAAATATTTTTTAAAAATAATAACTCACCCAAAAGAATATTCAACAGCCACTCATAGAAAAAAGTTGGTTTCCGAGAAAAGCGGCAAATGATGACAAGGCTACTTGCTGCTGTTCGTCTGGTTGTCGCAGATGTGGATCGCAGGTTTGGTAGAAACGTTTTTAATAATTGCTTTTAACAAAACAGAAAATATATTATATCAAAACAGATATCTGAGAAATTTCCAAATTAATAGCTTATTTGCATTAAATAAATCATCATTTACCTCTAGGCAGGAAAACTTGCCTCTCAATTTCAATAAAAAGCTGTAAAGTTATGAATATATGAAAATCATATATGTGAACTGTGGGGTGAAGAAATATGAAAGTAGATCATCACAGTTATAGACGCAACTTTTGCAGTTGCGAAAAGAAAGCCTGAAAATTAATTCATGCTTGTACAGGATTCGAACCCTTGACATCTGTGATACTGGTGCAGTGTTCTTACCAACTGAGCTAACAAGCCAACAGGGAGCAGGTCATTGAATTGGTTCATTGTAAACCCGTGAAAGGATGATGATGAGGTTATGAATATATATATGAAAATATTATTATATGAAAGTAGATCAGGCTTTCTTTTCGCAACTGCAAAAGTTGCATCTATAACAGTGATGATCTACTGTCATACAAAAAGCTTTTAATAAGTGTTAAAGTAAATAATTTATGCCCACCTTCACTTCAGTGTCACTTGTGAAACTACCCAGAACATACATCATCTTTTGCATGGCAATGGCAAGTGTTTCCTTTAATTTAAGAGAAATATATTGTCAAGAAGAACCATTTACTGATGACAATTGCTAGCATAGAACAACAAACAAACACAACCATAACAGGACCAATGTTCTGGCAATTTTTAAAATTGCTGTGTGGACTACATGTATCTATGAAGCCTGGGTACAGAAGTAACTGTACAATCACCATTCATAAAAGTGCCTTGGTTTTTTGGAGTTTGATTTTAGGTTGTCCATTTTTTTATTTGGTTAGGCATTTGGGGGCTGTACAACATGTATCACGTCCCTTCATTGTTCCAGATAAGAGACGGGTCTCAGGTCAATGACCCGACAAAGAAGGCTTCCTCACCTGACAGATGAAATATACATGTTAAGGTAAACACAGGGTGCAAAGAAAGTCATTTTTACAGCTTGCCATTTGGGCAAGCTGAAGTTAGCATTTACTAGCCTAAACATCATTTCAACTAGCCCCAAAAACTTTTTGATATACAAAATTGATTTTGCAGTTCTTCTGTAATTTGAATACCTCAAAAACAATTCACTTGCCGGTCAGGCAAGTTTGGTCTGTGTAGCAGGCGCCGGTTTTTTTAGGTCGAAGGGGGCAGCCTGTAAAAATAGAAAGGCTTGGCAAGTTGTGAACAAGATTCACTAATCCACTAGCCCCAGGCTATCGGACACTACTTTCTTTGCACGCTGTAAATACAATGAGAAAAATTAACATGTGGTCCGGGTGACCCCTCAGAGGGTACATGACCCATCCCCCCCCCCTGTACTACTTATCACATCGTCAATTTTTTATATCAGGCATAAACAACTTAATTGAACTCCAAGCAACTTACACAGGGTAAAGAGATCTTTCAAATGATACATGCACTCCTTGAATCAATGTGATTTAACACTACTTTTTTGTTATGTAAAGATAAGTTATAATGCAAAGGCTTTCAATCATTCTCTAATAATTTAATTTCAAATGAACAGTCTTGTTATGTTAATACCTGTATGGCATCCTCCACACGAATGCTGATGCGAGCTATACATGGCAACAAATTTGCAATAAAAGGTCTGGGGAAAAAAGGGCACATCAAGTTAAAATAAATTAAAATGCACTGTTAACATACATAATAAATAGGGAGAAGTCGTTACATCACGTTGCCATGGTAGCAAAATTTTTTAGATGACAACAAACCGAAAATTGACTTAAAAAGTAAATTCGCACTGTTTCAAACTTCATCAATCTTATTCAATTCTATTTAATTTGTCAAATGTTGGCGAAATGTTCTGGATTGAATCCAAAAGAACTGTACCTGAGTTTAGAAACAGAAAGAGAAACTTTTTGTGTTGTGATCGCCTTCTCTGTAAAGCGGACACGATTTAGGAAGTTTCAAGTTGCAGTCGTGCAATAATGGCTAAAAAATGTGACGCACATGCAAATTAAAGTTGCTGTTTTACTAATATAAACTTATTGTTTTTTGCCGTTCTCGTTGCTGTCACTGACGTTGTCTAAGCTCTCTTTTGTTGAGATCCAAAAATTTTGCTACCATGGTAACATGATGTCACACTTCTCCTCTCTATAGAGGGTGGTATAGGGGGGGTCTAGATCACGTTTCACGGAAAATAAAACGGTCCTTTCACAATTCACGAAAAATAAAATAGGCATTTCACGTTTCACCGAAAAAGAGAAGAACATTTTTCTTTAAACAAAAGTTACATACCGTTTCATTTTGAAAAATTACGTTAAGAAAAAAAACACAGCTCTCTTAAAGATTTCAAAATCCCTATGGGCTGTGGCAGAAAACCGAAAATTCTCCTTGCGAATCAATATTTTTTTGTTACCTTTGGTTAAAAAAAAAAAAAACTTATTAACACAGTCACATTTGGTAAAACCATGCAAGCTTGTTGCCCTTGTTGACGATCTTGGTCATCTCGGACATCGCGTTGATGCGCTTCTGCCATTATGGTCGAAATAGACGAAACAGAAGATGAAAATAATGGCTGGCCAAAGGTCACTGCAAACCAGACCAACCACGTTGTCACAACAGGGATCAACCGTCCTGTCATGGTCACGATCATTTATTATGTAATAACAGTTGTCAAAAAATAACAAAGACATAATGAAAATCACGGTTTATGGCGAATTAAACATTTATTTCTCGTTTCACGGAAAATAATTTTGCAAAATCACACTTCACGACTACTATGGAAATCACAATTCACGAGGAAAAAATTTGCAATTTCACATTTCAGCCTTGTCAGAAAGCTTACCGACATTTCTGAGGTCTTATCAAATGGCACAGGTCACCAAACCTCGATAAAGCAGCTCTCAAACTTCTTGCTGAGCCATTCTAAAAAATTAATACAATAATTTGTTATGGTGTGAGAACACATTGAACTATTTTGTAAAAAAGGAAACTAAATAAGGTATTTTTTTTAACAAAGGGTGCTTCCTATGACCTTTGGTTAAAGAACCATATTTTATTGTGCCTCATAATGACTTATGGGTTATCATCTTATGTATGGGAGCCCCTCTTGGGAAGGGTGTGTGGAAAAACAAATTCTCTATTTCTTTCACAAGCAAACATAAGGCAATTTCAAAGGAGAATCTAGGAGTTTATCAGAACTCACTTGACATCTTTTTACTAGACCCACCCTCCCCCCTAATTCTAAGAAGAGAATGAGCCTGAGTGAAGAGGTATAGGTTTAGACAAAGTAGGAAGTCCACTTCACCTTGCTTCTTCTTACAATGTACTTCTTCTTTCTTCTGGATTTTATCTCAGTTTCATATTTTAATATTTTTTTTATCTAACAGTTTTTCTAGATCCTAAACATTAAATTTTACATACCTTCTTGATTTCTTTGTACAGCTCTACATGTATGCGGCCCAAGCTATAGTCCATTAATCCCTATTTGTACAGTGAAAAATAAAAATGTGAAATAGCCATGTTCTGGGTTACATGTCAAAAAATCCTACGCATACATGTATTACCTCTTTAGCATACCTGTATTACTTTAACCAGTACTCAAAAAAGGCCAATTCAGTTGCCCAAGACAGGTACAGGGTACATCCATGGACAAAAGTTTCTTTCATATCAAGTTGCCTCTGGGGTGACCACAAGACTTGTTTTAGTTATCCAAAGAATATTTAGGTTGTCCAACCTGTTGCATAGCAGCTGTTGCTAGGCGTTCTTTTTCACTGACAACTCAGGTAGCTCAAATAGTGAGTTTTAAATATTTTTTCTTAAGAAAATGAAATGGATACAGTGAACAGAGAGTGTGCACGAGAGCTCCGCTACAACACCCAATGTATAAAAGCATAATGGTATGGTTCAAAATAAATGAGTGCAAAATGAAGGGTTTGAGAGAGAAAGTCTTCCAGCACTGATATTTAAATGTTCCCTCCTGTGTGTGTTTTACTTTTACCAAACTTTAATGTACGTCTGATCTATTGTTTGCTTTTAAAAAACACAAAGCTGTTGTATCAGTCTTATTTAACTTAAGGGACTAAACGCCATGTCATATTAGGTTACTCATGGGCAACATTCCACTCTACATAATATTTGATTGCCCTATTGTAATTTTAGTCAATCACAACAATCAGGAAACTGTTAGGTTTAAAATCTTCAAGCAAATTTTTCAGCTGAGCTGGTAACTTTTCATGCAGCTCATGCCACTAGCCTGATGGGCATACATGTATAACACACGTAAATAATAATACAATTATTGTATTATCTTCTACAAAAATAGTTGTAATTAAAATAATATGGAGTAATAAATAAATAACGATTTAGAGGGAGCACACCCACATAGTGGTTCTTCACGTATATGTACCTGATTCCTGGTCGAATTGGAATTTGAAAATGTTGGTTTTTGAGGACAGAGGAACACCGGAGTACCCGAAGAAAAATGTCTGGGAGCGAGGGAGAGAACCAACAACAAACTCAACATATGGCGTCGACCATGGGATTTGAATGCGGGCCACATTGGTGAGAGTCCAGGGCTCTGATGCACCACTGCGCCACACTTACGGTACTGTACTTCCCAATAATCATTATTCAATCAACAATCAATAATCATTAATCAAAGTCCAAATACATGTAAAAGGATTCAGCCATTTTCTCGAGTTTAAAAAATGAGAATTCAACTGCCCTGGTCAAGTAAATTTGAGGGATGGTTGTCTTAATTGACAAGCAGTCCAGTTTCCTTTGAAACCCTGTTTACCTTAATAAGCTTGTTAAGAGATTCACCAGCAACCAAGCGGACATCAGATTCTTGATCATCGCAGCTGCATAACAAAGAGTCTACTGCTATGGCTAAGATCTTGGGAAATTCCCCCAGGTTCCTGATGTAGCAACAAGGAACAGAAAATTAATTGATTGTAAACATTAACCTCCTTTGAAAACAACATTTTGATCCCTTACTAAATATTGATCCATTACAGCCACCTAAATATCCAAAACCATCTCAGTGAAATAAAAATAATATTCCTCCAAGTAAAGTACATGTATGGTGTACAATAATTATATAAACCTTAACCAGGCAATTAAAGAGTTCGCCCCAAACCTTTGCTGAAAAATGCTAGTAACAAAATGACCACATTTATAATTACTACCACATACAACCCTACCTTATTTTATGAAAGTGAATATAATAATGTAATGTTGTTCCAACAATTGAACCTACAAGAAGAATCTGATCCAATGGTTTTGGTCGGTTTTCAATGTGCTTAATGTACTGTGCTTGAACTAACCTTATTGCTGAAGAACATGTCAGTTCTGGAACGCTGTTAAGGTGGGATATTCTATCTTTCTTGGATAACAGACTCTCCTTTTTCCTACAAAATGCACATATTATTGTAATAGCAAAGAAAGTGTCAACCTCTGTAATTTATGGAAAATAGTGACCCTAGGATAGGGAGTGATCTTGGGAATTAAGTCTAGTTTAGGGTGGCAAAATTCAGCAGAACCAAGTCCGGTATAAGCTAAGGGTTCCAGGGTCCAAGCAACACATCCCTAGCCAAACATCTCTAAAGTCCCTCCACCCTGTAAGGCTTCAGTTTGCTCTTAAAATTAAGAAGGGGACTGGCCCCCTCCCCTCCCCTCCAAGTCCCTTCTTTAAAATAGCATAACCAGTAGCACCACCCCCTCCTCCCATCTCCCCCCTCCCTCCAGAGTAAGAGGTAAGGTTTCAAACCTTTGGAAACAGCCCTTCCGATTAATTACTGATTCTAACATTACCGTAAAATTCTGAAAATAAGCCCCGGGGCTTATATTTTTTTTACAGGCTCTTTTTGAGGAGCTTATTTCTGGAGGGGCCTGTATTCAGAGGGGCTTATCTACGAAGGGAAATCTGCATTTCAAAATCGATTGGGCTAGCCTTATAGTTGGAAGGAAATTTACCGTTTTTGCTTTGTTTTACTTTGTATTTGAGGGCAATTTCCAAGCACAAGACCCAGGGGGGCTTATATTTGGAGGGGCAATTTAACAGAGGGTTTTTTGCGTTACAAGTTTGGGGGGTATATATACGGAGAGACTTATTTTTGGAATTTTACAGTATATTTTTGAAATTCCTGATTTTCCTCGACAAATAAGTACTCCACAAATGCACATTCCTACAGACGCTTTGCAGACATAGGTATGAAAAGAGGAAAAGGAGGGGGTACAGCAAAGGAAAGGAGGAAGAGGGAAAGAAAAGAAAATTCTGTCATTCATTGCAGATTTTAGCAACAATTCTTTTTACTTTGTACAAAGCAGAAAAAGGTACATTACATAAAACCAACCTGCGGAACTTTAGAGCCTGGACAAAACAGAATGCTTCGCCATAGTATAAGTCATTGCTATTAAGTCTTAGGTATTAAATTTTGCATGACGATTATCTTAATAAAATTCTTACGTGCTAAAGTTCAACCTTGATAATTAAAAGTCAGCATCTTTTCAAAGAAGCTACATTTTACACAGCATCATTCCGCATTAACATACATGCTACGTTAGCGTAAAATATACCACCTTATAGCACAATACAGCGTGAATCCAAGAATAATTTTGAAATCTATATTTAAAACCAGGTGACTAAAACATAATCATCCCCTAATCTATTCGAGGGGAGGAAAAACTTACTTTGCCAAGGGATTCGGGTCCTGAAGAGGAACTCCTTCGCGGAAATTTTTCAGCGCATCAAAAATCTTGAGCAGCTTGTCTGCAGCTGCTAAAGACATTTCTTACAGCGTCTCCAGATTTTTTTAAAGGTCTCTGCTTTCAAGTATCATCCACTGAGCTTTTCAAGCCACAACCCGCCATTTTGACCGCCATTTTGTTTTGATTCAACCTCGCTTTCAAACTAGTTCCAATCCTCCCACTCGGACAACGCCCTTTCTTTTCTTTCATTCTCACATTTCGAACTTGCATGCATGCAGGGTTTTCTTTCTTTCTCCTCTCGCAAAAAACGAGAAAATGGAAAGTTCCCAGGATGCTCGCTCAGGGTAAGTGACACACACAAGGACTGACAACTGATCACTTGTTCTTTTTCAGCGATATATCGGGCGAATGGTAATCTTTTCTTTCTGGTTATTGTCTTTGCATCCATGATTAAAGATTCGGCTTCGTTCCGTTTGTGATTTTATTGATCTTTTCCTTCCAGAAGAGAAGAAAACCTTCAGTCGATCATTTCCAAGATTACAGACGACACAGGCAGTATTCCAGATTCGGGACTGGTGAGTGATATTCTGTTTTATTCACTTCGTAATGTGTTTTGTATCTTTACTTTCATACAGCGTAGCTCGAAGCATTAGCTCGTTTTGTTACTTTGGTTTGATCCGCCTATTATATTTTGATTCAACGCGTTTGCTTCATTTGTCAAAGCACGGCCGGGCTGTTTTCTTTGACTGGTGTAACTTGTTACGGTTGTAGTCCTTACGAAAAAAATTGGCAAGATAAGGTCTGTGCTTCTTTAAGTAAAATCGGTATAAAGAATCATATCCCGGTTGTCAGTTGTAAAGCTCAGTCAAAAACTTAAATAGATTCCACCGAATCCCCGCAACAAAGTCTTTCTGTTGTATTGCGTGACATTGAACCCAGGAATCCAGAGGCAGTAGCCTACGTGTAGCCGCACCCTTCCGACAAAGGAAAAACGGCGAGAGGGAGCGCCGTAGCTAACCATTTGACTGAAAAATGTGGATAGGTGCCCACTGACGAAATGCTGTTCACAGAAATTTCGTTTGCATTGTTGTAGTTTATTTTAAAAAAAGACACCACTATGTGCAAATAATTTTGGCTAATTCCTAAGTCTCTAGGTATACTTTTCGCCTCCCAAAATTAGAAAAATTCTAAGACCAGTCAGGCCTCTATTACTGGACCCCTAAGGAGGAGTGTTGAATGGTAAAACCCATGTCTCACCGAGATGCTGAGACCCTTGCTTCAAAATCTGAGCTCAAGACTTAAATAGGCCTTTTGCGTTAGTTGATCATGTGACCAACTTTTTGTAAACACGAAAACAGTTCACTTTTGTAAAATTTTCTCAACATGAGCTTAAAGAGCATATTTAAATTAAGTTATCGGTAAATTTTCAGGCGTATAATTATCTCAAAAGTAGCGTGACACGTCCCTACCCAGATCTAGGGACTGGTTCTGATTGGTTATATCGTGTGGGAAATTCGCTTCAACCAGTCAAAAGCATTAAGTTACATGTACCAGGTTTAGGCAATCAAAAGGCAGGAAATTAGACAACTACAAGTACAAAGTTCTTGTCAGGGCAGGAAATAGAATTTTATATGCACTTCCCCGGCCAGTGGGCAAGTAAATTTCAGTTTTCACTTGCCGACAGTTAAAAATATTTACCTGCTAGAAGGGAATACCATGTCTTATCCATCTATTGTTCTAACAGGAGCAAGCAGTCGCTCACTTGCAGTCTACAGTTTTGAAAACGTTTCTGTCTGGAAATTACCCTTTACCAAGCTGATACATATACTTTCAGACTGACTCACAAGACCACTGAGGCCAATTTCACTTGTCCAGCGGGCCACAAGACCTACTTTTTTAACTTGCCCAAGGTCAAAATTTACTTGGCACGGGTAATCAGAGTTCAGTTTTTTTTCCTGCCCTGCTGGTGCAAGTTCCAGATCTCTTTATTTGCTTCCTATAATAATATATTTTAGTGTCAATATATTAAGCTTAACAGTTGGCTAATTGGGGACAACATTAGCTACATGTAGGAAAGTAGCCGGGTCATGCTTATGGTAGCTGAGAAAAACCCCTGGCCATTCACCCTAAGTGACAGCCCTGCATCATGTACACATTGGTGTGTTTTTCTTTGCTGTAAGTTGTTTATGTCCCACTTTCATGATTACAAGTATTTGCCTTAGTTGAACACCCTCAACAACCCTTCAAGCCCCATTAATGTCCACGTACATATTTGCTTGACTGGTCTTCATTTTTCGTAAAGAATTACATGTAGTTGAGAGAATTTGATAAAACATGGTTTGCACGGGCCTTGAAAAGTCCTTGAAAATTTAAAAATTGTGGGATATCCTTGAAAAGTCTATGAATTTTCCACAGAAGTCCTTGAATGTTTTGAAAGCTCGTTGAATTATAACCTTCGTTAAAAATAGAATGTTTTGCGCAAAGGAATGATTGAAAGTACAGCAATACACAAATTTTCTTGGTGATCATGAAAGTGTTTTCTTATGATTTCGGTGTTGCCGGCATAGTTCATTTTCCATTATTTGAAGTATATTGCAATAAGCGAACCCCCCTCCACCTAAGCATTTTAAAGGTCTTTACTTCATGTTCCTGTGGAAATAAAGTCCTTGAAAAAATAATTTGAGTCCTTGAAAAGCGCTTGATTTTTCCCAAAAAATTCTGTATGGACCATGTAAAAGATCAAAGCTTTTTTTCTCTGGTGATTACTTTCTTACTTCTCATGACCTTTTCCATTGATGATGTAGGGTATCGATCTCGTTTGGAGAAAATTGATGTTGAGCACTCTTGGGATTTAAAAGGATACATACTGACCAGTACAAGCATATTGTGATTTTTGTGATTTTTAACTGTGGAAATAATCATTGTATCTCCATGTTACAATGTACATGTAAGTAGTATTAATTTTTACTCAGGTAACACTTGAAAACTTTGCCTTCCTAGGATGAAAGTGACTTTTTACTTGTTGCAACAGAGCATGGCAGTTTCAAAAGGTAAAAATACATTAAAGTTTTTTGGAAATAGCTGGACAGAATTGTCCAGTAATAAGGTCAAATAAAATTATTGCAAGATCAGCTTTCACTGCTATTAGCCTGTAGGGTCAAAATTTGTGTCTGCTGCTCAAATTTAATGTACTCTACTTGAAGCTCTCCTAACGTTTTAAACAGAATATATTGCTGTAACATCTGCTCGAAAAATTTAATTTGTGGCTGATGTTTCTTTAGTTACAGCATACTGTATCAAAAAATGTATGTTGAAGTTAATTTTTCTATGTCGTGTAATTTTTGTTTTTCTTTTGTTTTGGGGTATGATAATGTACTGTATGCTAATGAAGTTGAAACAAAGGAAAAACAAAAATTACTTAACATAAAAAATGAACTACAACATATGTACATGAGTAGAACATACAGGAAAATATGAAGCCTGCAAAGCAGGCATATTTTGCTGTGTGATCAATTTGGACGTTCGACTGACTTCCAAGGGAGAGGTTGACGCGTCAAAAAAGAGAAGGGCCCGCCCTTCCTGCTTGCCTGCCCCCTCTCCATGTACCTTTGAGTGCCACTTTAAAAAAAATACCTGCTCTGCAGGCTAGAAAATGTGCACATAGGGCAAATTAATTAACAATTAATGAATGAGGCTTAGTATTTTATAAAGAATTACGGAGATCGAAGAGGGTGTGAGATCTCCATAATTCTTCATATGATACGAAAGCCGAATTCAATAATTGTTTTATTATCTATTCAAAATAATTCCTAGTTAAAAGACAAAGCTAAAACATGCTTACCTCCACTGATGTTAAGTTCACCTTCAATAGTGCACGTTTAGGGTTGTTCAGCTCTGCAAATATTCTGCAAATACCAGATGTTGCCCTTCGAGTTATGTCCTTGCTGTTCTTGCCATGTTTTTAGCTATAGTTTTGCCTAGTTCTTACTCTTGAAAAGAGTGAAATGCCTGCCATCTTTTGTTTTCACGACCAACACAACTCAACCTCGTCCCCAGGTCTTCTCGGTTAACGGTGCATTAACCTGCAAGAACACTGCATTTTTGACTTCATTTCCTCATTAAACACAAAACTCCAAATTTGGTCATCAGTAACTTGTTATGGTGAATTATGCATGTGCTTTTAGCCAATCAGAATCAGGGAAATATTTTGAATGAATAATAATTAACAATTAATGAATGAGGCTGAGTATCTTATGAAGAATTATGGAGATTGAGGAGGGTGTTATCCGTCGAGGCCTTAGACCAAAATTGTTTTATTATTCATTTAAAATAATTCCTTGCTTTAAAACATAGCTAAAACATGCTTACCTCTATCGATCTTAAGTTCATCTTCGATAGACTCATAGTGCATGTATAGGGTTGTTCCGCTCCGCAAATATTTTCCAAATAGCAGATGTCATCTTTAAAGTGGACTTCTTATTCTTCTTGCCATGTTTTTAGCTATTATTTAGCCTAGTTCTTACTCTTGAAATGATTGAAATGTCCACCATTTTTGTAAAGTTCTTGTCAGGGCAGGAAATAGAATTTTATATGCACTTCCCCGGCCAGTGGGCAAGTAAATTTCAGTTTTCACTTGCCGACAGTTAAAAATATTTACCTGCTAGAAGGGAATACCATGTCTTATCCATCTATTGTTCTAACAGGAGCAAGCAGTCGCTCACTTGCAGTCTACAGTTTTGAAAACGTTTCTGTCTGGAAATTACCCTTTACCAAGCTGATACATATACTTTCAGACTGACTCACAAGACCACTGAGGCCAATTTCACTTGTCCAGCGGGCCACAAGACCTATTTTTTTAACTTGCCCAAGGTCAAAATTTACTTGGCACGGGTAATCAGAGTTCAGTTTTTTTTCCTGCCCTGCTTGTGCAAGTTCCAGATCTCTTTATTTGCTTCCTATAATAATATATTTTAGTGTCAATATATTAAGCTTAACAGTTGGCTAATTGGGGACAACATTAGCTACATGTAGGAAAGTAGCCGGGTCATGCTTATGGTAGCTGAGAAAAACCCCTGGCCATTCACCCGAAGTGACAGCCCTGCATCATGTACACATTGGTGTGTTTTTCTTTGCTGTAAGTTGTTTATGTCCCACTTTCATAATTACAAGTATTTGCCTTAGTTGAACACCCTCAACAACCCCTCAAGCCCCATTAATGTCCACGTACATATTTGCTTGACTGGTCTTCATTTTTCGTAAAGCATTACATGTAGTTGAGAGAATTTGATAAAACATGGTTTGCACGGGCCTTGAAAAGTCCTTGAAAATTTAAAAATTGTGGGATATCCTTGAAAAGTCTATGAATTTTCCACAGAAGTCCTTGAATGTTTTGAAAGCTTGTTGAATTATAACCTTCGTTAAAAATAGAATGTTTTGCGCAAAGGAATGATTGAAAGTACAGCAATACACAAATTTTCTTGGTGATCATGAAAGTGTTTTCTTATGATTTCGGTGTTGCCGGCATAGTTCATTTTCCATTATTTGAAGTATATTGCAATAAGTTCATAGAAAAAAGTTGGTTTCCGAGAAAAGCGGCAAATGATGACAAGGCTACTTGCTGCTGTTCGTCTGGTTGTCGCAGATGTGGATCGCAGGTTTGGTAGAAACGTTTTTAATAATTGCTTTTAACAAAATAGAAAATATATAATATCAAAACAGATATCTGAGAAATCTCCAAATTAATAGCTTATTTGCATTAAATAAATCATCATTCACCTCTAGGCAGGAAAACTTGCCTCTCAATTTCAATAAAAAGCTGTAAAGTTATGAATATATGAAAATCATATATTATGTGAACTGTGGGGTGAAGAAATATGAAAGTAGATCATCGCAGTTATAGACGCAACTTTTGCAGTTGCAAAATGAAAGCCTGAAAATTAATTCAGGCTTGTACAGGAATCGAACCCTTGACATCTGTGATACTGGTGCAGCGTTCTTACCAACTGAGCTAACAAGCCAACAGGGAGCAGGTCGTTGAATTGGTTCGTTATAAACCCGTGAAAGGATGATGATGAAGTTATGAATATATGAGAATCATATATGACAATTGCAGGGTGAAGAAATTATTACATGAAAGTAGATCAGGCTTTCTTTTCGAAACTGCAAAAATTGCATCTATAACTGCGATGATCTACTGTCATATAAAAAGCTTTTAACAAGTGTTAAAGTAAATAATTTATGCCCACCTTCACTTCAGTGTCACTTGTGAAACTACCCAGAACATACATCATCTTTTGCATGGCAATGGCAAGTGTTTCCTTTAATTTAAGAGAAATACATTGTCAAGAAGAACCATTTACTGATGACAATTGATAGCATGGGACTACAAACAAACACGACCACAACATGACCAATGTCCTAGCAATTTTTAAAATTGCTGTGTGGACTACATGTATCTATGAAGCCTGGGCACAGAAGTAAGTGTGCAATCACCATCCAAGTCAAGTGCCTTGGTTTTTTGAAGTTTGATTTTAAGGTTGTCCATTTTTTTATTTGGTTAGGCATTTGGGGGCTGTACAACATATATCAGGTCGCTTCATTGTTCCAGATAAGAGACAGGTCTCAGGTCAATGACCCGGCAAAGAAGGCGTCCTGACCTGACAGATGAAATATACATGTTAAGGTAAACACAGGGTGCAAAGAAAGTCATTTTTACAGCTTGCCCAAATGCTGAGGTTAGCATTTACTAGCCTAAACATCATTTCAACTAGCCCTAAAAACTTTTTGATATACAAAATTGATTTCGCAGTTCTTCTGTAATTTGAATTCCTCAAAAACAATTCACTTGCCCGTCAGGCAAGTTTGGTCTGTGTAGCAGGCGCCGGTTTTTTAGGTCGAAGGGTGCAGCCTGTAAAAATAGAAAGGCTTGGCAAGTTGTGAACAAGATTCACTAATCCACTAGCCCCAGGCTATTGGACACTACTTTCTTTGCACGCTGTAAATACAATGAGAAAAATTAGTATGTGGTCCGGGTGACCCCTCAGAGGGTACATGACCCCCCCCCCCCCCCCCTGTACTACTTATCACATTGTCAATTTTTTATATCAGGCATAAACAACTTAATTGAACCCCAAGCAACTTACACAGGGTAAAGAGATCTTTCAAATGATACATGCACTCATTGAATCAACGTGATTTAATGCTACTTTATTGTTATGTAAAGATAAGTAATAATGCAAAGGCTTTCAATCATTCTCTCATAATTTAATTTCAAATTAACCTTCTTGTTATCTTAATACCTGTATGGCATCCTCCAAACGAATGCTGATGCGAGCTATACATGGCAACAAATTTGCAATAAAAGGTCTGGGGAAAAAAGAGCAATGCACTGTTAACATACATAATAAATAGGGAGAAGTTGTTACGTTACTTTGCCATGGTAGCAAAATTTTTTAGATGACAACAAACTGAAAATTGACTTAAAAAGTAAATTCGCACTGTTTCAAACTTCCTCAATCTTATTCAATTCTATTTAATTTGTCAAATGTTGGCGAAATGTTCTGGATTGAATCCGAAAGAACTGTATCTGAGTTTAGAAACAGAAAAAGAAACTTTTTGTGTTGTGATCGCCTACTCTGTAAAGCGGACACGATGTAGGAAGTTTCAAGTTGCAGTCGTGCAATAATGGCTAAAAAATGTGACGCACATGCAAATTAAAGTTGCTGTTTTACTAATATAAACTTATTGTTTTTTTGCCGTTCTCGTTGCTGTCGCTGACGTTGCCTAAGCTTCCTTTTGTTGAGATCCAAAAATTTTGCTACCATGGTAACATGATGTCACACTTCTCCTCTCTATAGAGGGTGGTATAGGGGGGGGGGGGTCTAGATCACGTTTTACAGAAAATAAAACGGTCCTTTCACGATTCACGAAAAATAAAATAGGCATTTCACGCTTCACCGAAAAAAAGGAGAACATTTTTCTTTAAACAAAAGTTACATATCGTTTCATTTTGAAAAATTACGTTAAGAAAAAAAACACAGCTCTCTTAAAGATTTCAAAATCCCAGTGGGCTGTGGCAGAAAACCGAAAATGGGATTTCTCCTTGTGAATCAATATTTTTTTGTTACCTTTGGTTAAAAAAAAAAACTTATTAACACAGTCACATTTGGTAAAACCATGCAAGCTTGTTGTCCTTGTTGACGATCTTGGTCATCTCGGACATCGCGTTGATGTGCTTCTGCCATTATGGTCGAAATAAAAAAAAGGAGGATAAAAATGCTGGCTGGCCAAATGTCACTGAAAACCAGACCAACCACGTTGTCGCGACAGGGATCAACCGTCCTGTCACGGTCACGATCATTTATTACGTAATAACGGTTGTCGAAAATAACAAAGACATAATGAAAATCACAGTTTACGGCGAACTAAACATTTATTTCTCGTTTCACAGAAAATAATTTTGCAAAATCACACTTCACGGCTACTATGGAAATCACGATTCACCAGGAAAAAATTTGCCATTTCACATTTCACAGGGAAAAAAAAGGGGCCGATCACGAGTCACAAAAATAACCTTTACCACCCTCTCTATAGGGCTTGTAAATAATATTATTTCCATTGATAAAATTTGGAATTTGTTGCAGTGCTTATTTCAATAGGAACTTTAGGTCAAATGTTTCCAACTGGTTTGATCAGTGTATTTTGCCTTGTTGATGTATTGGGGACTTAAACATTCACTTCCGTGAGGTGCTGCTAAGGCTATTTTGACCAAGAGGGACTAGGGCTGAAAGGAACTACATCAATTTGACCTGCAATTTATTTTCTGCACTTAATCTAACAAAATGGACATAACAGACACCCCCCGTAATGGTTCATCTACTGTGTACTAGTACATGTATACAAGTGTAGCTTTTGTAGTTTCTACACATGTATGATACAGTTCATTAACCCATTTGAATTTCTTTAAATTCTCTCTTTTTAAGTAGATGTTATGTTTACATGTAATTGTACATATTTTGAACAAGCTTGTTAGTTCATTGGATGATAGGTGGATGCAGTAAATAGATGATTGATTGATTGATTGACTGACTGACTGACTGATCGACTGAAGCATTTGGACATGCCTCAAGGGATTCCATAAGTTATGATCAATTTGCTAACTTCAATGGCCAGTTTCAAAGTTTGTAACATCACTGCAATCAACACCCCGGTACAATAATAAAAACGCTGCATTTTTTCTGGTCCCAGGGAAGTCCAGTGATTTGACAGTGGAATAATTATTTATTCATAATCCTTGAAACCTCCTCAAAATGACTAAAGGTTTTTTTTAATTTTTATCAGCCTTGTCAGGCAGCTTACCGACATTTCTGAGGTCTTATCAAATGGCACAGGTCACCAAACCTCGATAAAGCAGCTCTCAAACTTCTTGCTGAGCCATTCTAAAAAATTAATACAATAATTTGTTATGGTGTGAGAACACATTGAACTATTTTGTAAAAAAGGAAACTAAATAAGGTATTTTTTTTAACAAAGGGTGCTTCCTATGACCTTTGGTTAAAGAACCATATTTTATTGTGCCTCATAATGACTTATGGGTTATCATCTTATGTATGGGAGCCCCTCTTGGGAAGGGTGTGTGGAAAAACAAATTCTCTATTTCTTTCACAAGCAAACATAAGGCAATTTCAAAGGAGAATCTAGGAGTTTATCAGAACTCACTTGACATCTTTTTACTAGACCCACCCTCCCCCCTAATTCTAAGAAGAGAATGAGCCTGAGTGAAGAGGTATAGGTTTAGACAAAGTAGGAAGTCCACTTCACCTTGCTTCTTCTTACAATGTACTTCTTCTTTCTTCTGGATTTTATCTCAGTTTCATAATATTTTTTTATCTAACAGTTTTTCTAGAATCCTTAACATTAAATTTTACATACCTTCTTGATCTCTTTGTACAGCTCTACATGTATGCGGCCCAAGCTATAGTCCATTAATCCCTATTTGTACAGTGAAAAATAAAAATATGAAATAGGCATGTTCTGGGTTACATGTCAAAAAATCCTACGTGTACATGTATTACCTCTTTAGCATACCTGTATTACTTTAACCAGTACTCAAAAAAGGCCAATTCAGTTGCCCAAGACAGGTACAGGGTACATCCATGGACAAAATTTTCTTTCATATCAAGTTGCCTCTGGGGTGACCACAAGACTTGTTTTAGTTATCCAAAGAATATTTTGGTTGTCCAAACTGTTGCATAGCAGCTGTTGCTAGGAGTTCTTTTTGACTAACAACTCAGGTAGCTCAAATAGTGAGTTTTAAATATTTTTTCTTAAGAAAATGAAATGGATACAGTGAACAGAGAGTGTGCATGAAAGCTCTGCTACAACACACAATGTATAAAAGCATAATGGTATTGTTCAAACTAAATGAGTGCAAAATGACGGGTTTGAGAGAGAAAGACAGTCTTCCAGAAATGATATTTAAGTGTTCCCTCCTGTGTGTGTTTTACTTTTACCAAACTTTAATGTACGTCTGATCTATTGTTTGCTTTTAAAAAACACAAAGCTGTTGTATCAGTCTTATTTAACTTAAGGGATGGTATAGGGGGGGGGGGGTCTAGATCACGTTTTACAGAAAATAAAACGGTCCTTTCACGATTCACGAAAAATAAAATAGGCATTTCACGCTTCACCGAAAAAAAGGAGAACATTTTTCTTTAAACAAAAGTTACATATCGTTTCATTTTGAAAAATTACGTTAAGAAAAAAAACACAGCTCTCTTAAAGATTTCAAAATCCCAGTGGGCTGTGGCAGAAAACCGAAAATGGGATTTCTCCTTGTGAATCAATATTTTTTTGTTACCTTTGGTTAAAAAAAAAAACTTATTAACACAGTCACATTTGGTAAAACCATGCAAGCTTGTTGTCCTTGTTGACGATCTTGGTCATCTCGGACATCGCGTTGATGTGCTTCTGCCATTATGGTCGAAATAAAAAAAAGGAGGATAAAAATGCTGGCTGGCCAAATGTCACTGAAAACCAGACCAACCACGTTGTCGCGACAGGGATCAACCGTCCTGTCACGGTCACGATCATTTATTACGTAATAACGGTTGTCGAAAATAACAAAGACATAATGAAAATCACAGTTTACGGCGAACTAAACATTTATTTCTCGTTTCACAGAAAATAATTTTGCAAAATCACACTTCACGGCTACTATGGAAATCACGATTCACCAGGAAAAAATTTGCCATTTCACATTTCACAGGGAAAAAAAAGGGGCCGATCACGAGTCACAAAAATAACCTTTACCACCCTCTCTATAGGGCTTGTAAATAATATTATTTCCATTGATAAAATTTGGAATTTGTTGCAGTGCTTATTTCAATAGGAACTTTAGGTCAAATGTTTCCAACTGGTTTGATCAGTGTATTTTGCCTTGTTGATGTATTGGGGACTTAAACATTCACTTCCGTGAGGTGCTGCTAAGGCTATTTTGACCAAGAGGGACTAGGGCTGAAAGGAACTACATCAATTTGACCTGCAATTTATTTTCTGCACTTAATCTAACAAAATGGACATAACAGACACCCCCCGTAATGGTTCATCTACTGTGTACTAGTACATGTATACAAGTGTAGCTTTTGTAGTTTCTACACATGTATGATACAGTTCATTAACCCATTTGAATTTCTTTAAATTCTCTCTTTTTAAGTAGATGTTATGTTTACATGTAATTGTACATATTTTGAACAAGCTTGTTAGTTCATTGGATGATAGGTGGATGCAGTAAATAGATGATTGATTGATTGATTGACTGACTGACTGACTGATCGACTGAAGCATTTGGACATGCCTCAAGGGATTCCATAAGTTATGATCAATTTGCTAACTTCAATGGCCAGTTTCAAAGTTTGTAACATCACTGCAATCAACACCCCGGTACAATAATAAAAACGCTGCATTTTTTCTGGTCCCAGGGAAGTCCAGTGATTTGACAGTGGAATAATTATTTATTCATAATCCTTGA
Organism: Porites evermanni; assembly: GCA_942486025.1. Taxonomy (NCBI): domain Eukaryota; kingdom Metazoa; phylum Cnidaria; class Anthozoa; order Scleractinia; family Poritidae; genus Porites; species Porites evermanni. Next base: position 43,945 of record CALNXI010001858.1, on the reverse strand, counting down.
AACCTCCTCAAAATGACTAAAGGTTTTTTTTAATTTTTATCAGCCTTGTCAGGCAGCTTACCGACATTTCTGAGGTCTTATCAAATGGCACAGGTCACCAAACCTCGATAAAGCAGCTCTCAAACTTCTTGCTGAGCCATTCTAAAAAATTAATACAATAATTTGTTATGGTGTGAGAACACATTGAACTATTTTGTAAAAAAGGAAACTAAATAAGGTATTTTTTTTAACAAAGGGTGCTTCCTATGACCTTTGGTTAAAGAACCATATTTTATTGTGCCTCATAATGACTTATGGGTTATCATCTTATGTATGGGAGCCCCTCTTGGGAAGGGTGTGTGGAAAAACAAATTCTCTATTTCTTTCACAAGCAAACATAAGGCAATTTCAAAGGAGAATCTAGGAGTTTATCAGAACTCACTTGACATCTTTTTACTAGACCCACCCTCCCCCCTAATTCTAAGAAGAGAATGAGCTTGAGTGAAGAGGTATAGGTTTAGACAAAGTAGGAAGTCCACTTCACCTTGCTTCTTCTTACAATGTACTTCTTCTTTCTTCTGGATTTTATCTCAGTTTCATATTTTAATATTTTTTTTATCTAACAGTTTTTCTAGATCCTAAACATTAAATTTTACATACCTTCTTGATTTCTTTGTACAGCTCTACATGTATGCGGCCCAAGCTATAGTCCATTAATCCCTATTTGTACAGTGAAAAATAAAAATGTGAAATAGCCATGTTCTGGGTTACATGTCAAAAAATCCTACGCATACATGTATTACCTCTTTAGCATACCTGTATTACTTTAACCAGTACTCAAAAAAGGCCAATTCAGTTGCCCAAGACAGGTACAGGGTACATCCATGGACAAAAGTTTCTTTCATATCAAGTTGCCTCTGGGGTGACCACAAGACTTGTTTTAGTTATCCAAAGAATATTTAGGTTGTCCAACCTGTTGCATAGCAGCTGTTGCTAGGCGTTCTTTTTCACTGACAACTCAGGTAGCTCAAATAGTGAGTTTTAAATATTTTTTCTTAAGAAAATGAAATGGATACAGTGAACAGAGAGTGTGCACGAGAGCTCCGCTACAACACCCAATGTATAAAAGCATAATGGTATGGTTCAAAATAAATGAGTGCAAAATGAAGGGTTTGAGAGAGAAAGTCTTCCAGCACTGATATTTAAATGTTCCCTCCTGTGTGTGTTTTACTTTTACCAAACTTTAATGTACGTCTGATCTATTGTTTGCTTTTAAAAAACACAAAGCTGTTGTATCAGTCTTATTTAACTTAAGGGACTAAACGCCATGTCATATTAGGTTACTCATGGGCAACATTCCACTCTACATAATATTTGATTGCCCTATTGTAATTTTAGTCAATCACAACAATCAGGAAACTGTTAGGTTTAAAATCTTCAAGCAAATTTTTCAGCTGAGCTGGTAACTTTTCATGCAGCTCATGCCACTAGCCTGATGGGCATACATGTATAACACACGTAAATAATAATACAATTATTGTATTATCTTCTACAAAAATAGTTGTAATTAAAATAATATGGAGTAATAAATAAATAACGATTTAGAGGGAGCACACCCACATAGTGGTTCTTCACGTATATGTACCTGATTCCTGGTCGAATTGGAATTTGAAAATGTTGGTTTTTGAGGACAGAGGAACACCGGAGTACCCGAAGAAAAATGTCTGGGAGCGAGGGAGAGAACCAACAACAAACTCAACATATGGCGTCGACCATGGGATTTGAATGCGGGCCACATTGGTGAGAGTCCAGGGCTCTGATGCACCACTGCGCCACACTTACGGTACTGTACTTCCCAATAATCATTATTCAATCAACAATCAATAATCATTAATCAAAGTCCAAATACATGTAAAAGGATTCAGCCATTTTCTCGAGTTTAAAAAATGAGAATTCAACTGCCCTGGTCAAGTAAATTTGAGGGATGGTTGTCTTAATTGACAAGCAGTCCAGTTTCCTTTGAAACCCTGTTTACCTTGATAAGCTTGTTAAGAGATTCACCAGCAACCAAGCGGACATCAGATTCTTGATCATCGCAGCTGCATAACAAAGAGTCTACTGCTATGGCTAAGATCTTGGGAAATTCCCCCAGGTTCCTGATGTAGCAACAAGGAACAGAAAATTAATTGATTGTAAACATTAACCTCCTTTGAAAACAACATTTTGATCCCTTACTAAATATTGATCCATTACAGCCACCTAAATATCCAAAACCATCTCAGTGAAATAAAAATAATATTCCTCCAAGTAAAGTACATGTATGGTATACAATAATTATATAAACCTTAACCAGGCAATTAAAGAGTTGGTCCCAAACCTTTGCTGAAAAATACTAGTAACAAAATGACCACATGTATAATTACTACCACATACAACCCTGCCTTATTTTATGAAAGTGAATATAATAATGTAATGTTGTTCCAACAATTGAACCTACAAGAAGAATCTGATCCAATGATTTTGGTCGGTTTTCAATGTGCTTAATGTACTGTGCTTGAACTAACCTTATTGCTGAAGAACATGTCAGTTCTGGAACGCTGTTAAGGTGGGATATTCTATCTTTCTTGGATAACAGACTCTCCTTTTTCCTACAAAATGCACATATTATTGTAATAGCAAAGAAAGTGTCAACCTCTGTAATTTATGGAAAATAGTGACCCTAGGATAGGGAGTGATCTTGGGAATTAAGTCTAGTTTAGGGTGGCAAAATTCAGCTGAACCAAGTCCGGTATAAGCTAAGGGTTCCAGGGTCCAAGCAACACATCCCTAGCCAAACATCTCTAAAGTCCCTCCACCCTGTAAGGCTTCAGTTTGCTCTTAAAATTAAGAAGGGGACTAGCCCCATCCCCTCCCCTCCAAGTCCCTTCTTTAAAATAGCATAACCAGTAGCACCACCCCCTCCTCCCACCTCCCCCCTCCCTCCAGAGTAAGAGGTAAGGTTTCAAACCTTTGGAAACAGCCCTTCTGTATTAATTACTGATTCTAACATTACCGTAAAATTCTGAAAATAAGCCCCGGGGCTTATATTTTTTTAAAGGCTCTTTTTGAGGAGCTTATTTCTGGAGGGGCTTGTATTCAGAGGGGCTTATCTATGAAGGGAAATTTGCATTTCAAAATCGATTGGGCTAGCCATATAGTTGGAAGGAAATTTACCATTTTTGCTTTGTTTTACTTTGTATTTGAGGGCAATTTCCAAGCACAAGCCCCAGGGGGGCTTATATTTGGAAGGGCAATTTAACAGAGGGTTTTTTGCGTTACAAGTTTGGGGGGTATATATACGGAGGGACTTATTTTTGGAATTTTACGGTATTTTGAAATTCCTGATTTTCCTCTACAAATAAGTACTCCACAAATGCACATTCCTACAGACGCTTTAAAGACATAGGTATGAAAAGAGGAAAAGGAGAGGGTATAGCAAAGGATGAGAGGAAGAGGGAAAGAAAAGAAAATTCTGTCATTCATCGCAGATTTTAGCAACAATTCTTTTTACTTTGTACAAAGCAGAAAAAGGTACATTACATAAAACCAACCTGCGAAATTTTAGAGCCTGGACAAAACAGAATGCTTCGCCATAGTATAAGTCATTGCTATTAAGTCTTAGGTATTAAATTTTGCATGACGATTATCTTAATAAAATTCTTACGTGCTAAAGTTCAACCTTGATAATTAAAAGTCAGCATCTTTTCAAAGAAGCTACATTTTACACAGCATCATTCCGCATTAACATACATGCTACGTTAGCGTAAAATATACCACCTTATAGCACAATACAGCGTGAATCCAAGAATAATTTTGAAATCTATATTTAAAACCAGGTGACTAAAACATAATCATCCCCTAATCTATTCGAGGGGAGGAAAAACTTACTTTGCCAAGGGATTCGGGTCCTGAAGAGGAACTCCTTCGCGGAAATTTTTCAGCGCATCAAAAATCTTGAGCAGCTTGTCTGCAGCTGCTAAAGACATTTCTTACAGCGTCTCCAGATTTTTTTAAAGGTGTCTGCTTTCAAGTATCATCCACTGAGCTTTTCAAGCCACAACCCGCCATTTTGACCGCCATTTTGTTTTGATTCAACCTCGCTTTCAAACTAGTTCCAATCCTCCCACTCGGACAACGCCCTTTCTTTTCTTTCATTCTCACATTTCGAACTTGCATGCATGCAGGGTTTTCTTTCTTTCTCCTCTCGCAAAAAACGAGAAAATGGAAAGTTCCCAGGATGCTCGCTCAGGGTAAGTGACACACACAAGGACTGACAACTGATCACTTGTTCTTTTTCAGCGATATATCGGGCGAATGGTAATCTTTTCTTTCTGGTTATTGTCTTTGCATCCATGATTAAAGATTCGGCTTCGTTCCGTTTGTGATTTTATTGATCTTTTCCTTCCAGAAGAGAAGAAAACCTTCAGTCGATCATTTCCAAGATTACAGACGACACAGGCAGTATTCCAGATTCGGGACTGGTGAGTGATATTCTGTTTTATTCACTTCGTAATGTGTTTTGTATCTTTACTTTCATACAGCGTAGCTCGAAGCATTAGCTCGTTTTGTTACTTTGGTTTGATCCGCCTATTATATTTTGATTCAACGCGTTTGCTTCATTTGTCAAAGCACGGCCGGGCTGTTTTCTTTGACTGGTGTAACTTGTTACGGTTGTGGTCCTTACGAAAAAAATTGGCAAGATAAGGTCTATGCTTCTTTAAGTAAAATCGGTATAAAGAATCATATCCCGGTTGTCAGTTGTAAAGCTCAGTCAAAAACTTAAATAGATTCCACAGAATCCCCGCAACAAAGTCTTTCTGTTGTATTGCGTGACATTGAACCCAGGAATCCAGAGGCAGTAGCCTACGTGTAGCCGCACCCTTCCGACAAAGGAAAAACGGCGAGAGGGAGCGCCGTAGCTAACCATTTGACTGAAAAATGTGGATAGGTGCCCACTGACGAAATGCTGTTCACAGAAATTTCGTTTGCATTGTTGTAGTTTATTTTAAAAAAAGACACCAATATGTGCAAATAATTATTGGCTAATTCCTAAGTCTCTAGGTATACTTTTCGCCTCCCAAAATTAGAAAAATTCTAAGACCAGTCAGGCCTCTATTACTGGACCCCCTAAGGAGGAGTGTTGAATGGTAAAACCCATGTCTCACCGAGATGCTGAGACCCTTGCTTCAAAATCTGAGCTCAAGACTTAAATAGGCCTTTTGCGTTAGTTGATCATGTGACCAACTTTTTGTAAACACGAAAACAGTTCACTTTTGTAAAATTTTCTCAACATGAGCTTAAAGAGCATATTTAAATTAAGTTATCGGTAAATTTTCAGGCGTATAATTATCTCAAAAGTAGCGTGACACGTCCCTACCCAGATCTAGGGACTGGTTCTGATTGGTTATATCGTGTGGGAAATTCGCTTCAACCAGTCAAAAGCATTAAGTTACATGTACCAGGTTTAGGCAATCAAAAGGCAGGAAATTAGACAACTACAAGTACAAAGTTCTTGTCAGGGCAGGAAATAGAATTTTATATGCACTTCCCCGGCCAGTGGGCAAGTAAATTTCAGTTTTCACTTGCCGACAGTTAAAAATATTTACCTGCTAGAAGGGAATACCATGTCTTATCCATCTATTGTTCTAACAGGAGCAAGCAGTCGCTCACTTGCAGTCTACAGTTTTGAAAACGTTTCTGTCTGGAAATTACCCTTTACCAAGCTGATACATATACTTTCAGACTGACTCACAAGACCACTGAGGCCAATTTCACTTGTCCAGCGGGCCACAAGACCTACTTTTTTAACTTGCCCAAGGTCAAAATTTACTTGGCACGGGTAATCAGAGTTCAGTTTTTTTTCCTGCCCTGCTGGTGCAAGTTCCAGATCTCTTTATTTGCTTCCTATAATAATATATTTTAGTGTCAATATATTAAGCTTAACAGTTGGCTAATTGGGGACAACATTAGCTACATGTAGGAAAGTAGCCGGGTCATGCTTATGGTAGCTGAGAAAAACCCCTGGCCATTCACCCTAAGTGACAGCCCTGCATCATGTACACATTGGTGTGTTTTTCTTTGCTGTAAGTTGTTTATGTCCCACTTTCATGATTACAAGTATTTGCCTTAGTTGAACACCCTCAACAACCCTTCAAGCCCCATTAATGTCCACGTACATATTTGCTTGACTGGTCTTCATTTTTCGTAAAGAATTACATGTAGTTGAGAGAATTTGATAAAACATGGTTTGCACGGGCCTTGAAAAGTCCTTGAAAATTTAAAAATTGTGGGATATCCTTGAAAAGTCTATGAATTTTCCACAGAAGTCCTTGAATGTTTTGAAAGCTCGTTGAATTATAACCTTCGTTAAAAATAGAATGTTTTGCGCAAAGGAATGATTGAAAGTACAGCAATACACAAATTTTCTTGGTGATCATGAAAGTGTTTTCTTATGATTTCGGTGTTGCCGGCATAGTTCATTTTCCATTATTTGAAGTATATTGCAATAAGCGAACCCCCCTCCACCTAAGCATTTTAAAGGTCTTTACTTCATGTTCCTGTGGAAATAAAGTCCTTGAAAAAATAATTTGAGTCCTTGAAAAGCGCTTGATTTTTCCCAAAAAATTCTGTATGGACCATGTAAAAGATCAAAGCTTTTTTTCTCTGGTGATTACTTTCTTACTTCTCATGACCTTTTCCATTGATGATGTAGGGTATCGATCTCGTTTGGAGAAAATTGATGTTGAGCACTCTTGGGATTTAAAAGGATACATACTGACCAGTACAAGGATATTGTGATTTTGTGATTTTTAACTGTGGAAATAATCATTGTATCTCCATGTTACAATGTACATGTAAGTAGTATTAATTTTTACTCAAGTAACACTTGATAACTTTGCCTCCCTAGGATGAAAGTGACTTTTTACTTGTTGCAACAGAGCATGGCAGTTTCAAAAGGTAAAAATACATTAAAGTTTTTTGGAAATAGCTGGACACAATTGTCCAGTAATAAGGTCAAATAAAATTATTGCAAGATCAGCTTTCACTGCTATTAGCCTGTAGGGTCAAAATTTGTGTCTGCTGCTCAAATTTAATGTACTCTACTTGAAGCTCTCCTAACTTTTTAAACAGAAAATATTGCTGTAACATCTGCTCGAAAAATTTAATTTGTGGCTGATGTTTCTTTAGTTACAGCATGCTGTATCAAAAAATGTATGTTGAAGTTAATTTTTTTATGTCACAAAATTTTTGTTTTTCTTTTGTTTTGGAGTATGATAATGTACTGTATGCTAATGAAGTTGAAACAAAGGAAAAACAAAAATTACTTAACATAAAAAATGAACTGCAACATATGTACATGAGTAGAACATACAGGAAAATATGAAGCCTGCAAAGCAGGCATATTTTGCTGTGTGATCAATTTGGACGTTCGACTGACTAGAGTTGGGGCGAGTCAAAACATCATTCCAAGGGAGAGGTTGACGCATCAAAATAGGGAAGGGCCCGCCCTTCCTGCTTGCCTGCCCCCTCTCCATGTACCTTTGAGTCCCACTTTAAAAAAAATACCTGCTCTGCAGGCTAGAAAATGTGCACATAGGGCAAATTAATTAACAATTAATGAATGAGGCTTAGTATTTTATAAAAAATTACGGAAATCGAGGAGGGTGTGAGATCTCCATAATTCTTCATATGATACGAAAGCCGAATTCAATAATTGTTTTATTATCTATTCAAAATAATTCCTAGTTAAAAGACAAAGCTAAAACATGCTTACCTCCATTGATGTTAAGTTCACCTTCAATAGTGCACGTTTAGGGTTGTTCAGCTCCGCAAATATTCTCCAAATACCATATGTTGCCCTTCGAGTTGTGTCCTTGCTGTTCTTGCCATGTTTTTAGCTATAGTTTTGCCTAGTTCTTACTCTTGAAAAGAGTGAAATGCCCGCCATCTTTTGTTTTCACGACCAAATGATGACCATGGAATTATGGAGATTGAGGAGGGTGTTATCCGTCGAGGCCTTAGACCGTAATTGTTTTATTATTCATTCAAAATAATTCCTTGCTTAAAAACATAGCTAAAACATGCTTACCTCTATCGATGTTAAGTTCATCTTCGATAGACTCATAGTGCATGTATAGGGTTGTTCTACTCCGCAAATATTTTCCAAATAGCAGATGTCATCCTTTAAGTGGACTTCTTACTGTTCTTGCCATGTTTTTAGCTATTATTTAGCCTAGTTCTTACTCTTGAAATGAGTGAAATGTCCACCATTTTTGTTTTCACAACCAAAACAACTCAACCTCGTTCCCAGGTCTTCTTGGTTAACTGTGCATTAACCTGCAAGAAAGCTGCATTTTTGACGTCATGGGTTGATTAATCGCTAAATTCTTCCAAATTTGGTCATCAGGAGCTGGTTGTGGTGAATTATGCATGTGCCAATCAGAATCAGGGAAATATTTTGAATGAATAATAATAAGTTATAATTATCAATAAATTTATACACTGTCACCTACAGTGTACAAGTGTGCGTAGATACATGTATAAAATTTTGTATGTTTATTATTTTCAACTTTTCAGAAAAACCGAACAAGATGACAGCGATGAAGTCAGGAAAATTCCAAAGGAAGACCTTGGATCTGATGTCAAATTCATCAGTGATGAAATCAAGCAAGATATTGACTCAATGCCAGTGCAGATATTTCATGACCTGCCTGGTGAGGGGCCCTTTCCAATAGCCTCACCTGCACGAGGAGATGTTCTCATTCATGACCAGACACAGCCTGTTTTTCAACCTCTGGCCATAGAGGATCCTCACAATGAAGTAATACATGCACTGGAAGGTATCTACAGCTGTACATTGTTCAAATTACTTTCATACTGTTGATACCCCATCAGCCCATGATCATCTGCCTCTCAAAAGCGACAACACATCCAGGATACCTAAATCAGTTATCTGCCCAATATACTGTGATATACATGTCATATTATTAACATTCATGCCCTGATATCAACTTACATATTCACATCACTGTTTTCCATACATTTCATGTTGTACTAATGAGGAGAATTTCTTGCTGACTTTTTTTACTGGGTGATCATTTCTTTGTTATCACGACCTTCATGTTTTGATTGAGTAGTCATATACAGTTGTATGTTGAGGACATAGGTCTCCATTAGCAGTAAAAAGGGCTACCAGCAATCTAAAGAAGTTAGCACATCTCTTACAATATTCCGTAGCCTCCCATGAAGACCTCCTTAGGGCCTCATCAGATATCCCTGGCATGAGAGCCACAAGAACGTCTGCACGCGAGGCTACTGAAAGTTACATGTATTCCCCTTTTTACTGCGCATGGAATAATTATGTAAGGAGGGGTAGTTGGCTTGCCAGAGGTTCAAATTAATGAATTACAATGTACTGGGAAGACTTTCGGTTTTGCTAAACACGTTGCCACCAAAGCTGCATGTACATGTAGAACAGAACAAACAAATTAATTATTAATTTTGTTCCTTTTTCTGATTCTCATTTCAGATTCACTAGACAATGTACAAGTGAGTGCCAATAGCCCGATCCCAATGCCACAGGTGGCTCTGGGATTGATCCCAAATAAGGATGTGGTGCTGCCAGAACAAGTGTCTGCTGAACAAGTCACCTTACAGTTTCAGAAAAAACTTGAGGACCTTGAACAACAGGTTCAACATTTTTATTATTTTTAAAGTCAGTTTTGTTAGTACAAAGAAAAAAATTGTGTCGCCTTTGGAACTTCTTTGTATGGTTAATTTAGCCTTTGATAACGGATATATGTGTACATGTACATGAATTCAGTGTAGTTTTCGTGTATCTGGCCTATATTATGTTATTTGCTACTGCAATAATTATGCCTTTTTAATCGTAAAAAGTAGAGGACTGTTCTGCTGACCTTATGTATGTAGAGCATCCCATACTTCCTATACGCTCATAGAGTTTATGAAACAGTAAAAATCAACAGTGGCTTTTTCATTTGGTACTGTTTGGGTAACAAGTTATTGCGACCACACCCTTTTTGCAAAAGATTTGAATTTTTCATGTTTTTCGTAGAGCATTACCGTCGCTTTTGTTGCACTTGTGATTGACCATAGATAAACGTGACGTCATTTTTAAACCCGATCAACATCTTCTACTTAAATACTCTCTAATGCTTTCACATTTTATTTGTGGGTTTTCGCCGCGCAATTTTCACGGACCATGAAGAGTTCCTTAAATTTTCTTAAAGATGTGAGCCAAATGAAAGATGCAAGTGCGCAAGAAATTGCATGTTGCGTGTTCTCGTGGGAGGTAATTTCCTGCGCGTTTGGGTGTTTCACTTGCTCCACTTTTTCTGGGAGAAATAAGGGTTTGCTTATTGTCTAAAAGTGTCTGTGACTGTGTGGACCTGCAAAGGGCATACATACATGTATCGCTGCAAATGGTCAAAATGTCATGTATGTGATATATATACTTGTAACTGATGGGCGAAATATTGGCGAATTTCATCCATTTTGTCATTCCTGCTTTTAAGGGTACAGCTACACTGTATGATGGATACTGGTTTTAAGTGTTAACTAAGGCCGGGCTTTGAACTTTTTAGATTTCGTCTGGTGCACTACATGACAATAATTTAAGTATCCTGTTTATTTGTCTTTTACTTCAGGTTAAGGTTCTCCAAAACCGCAATCTAGCTTTGGAAGAGTCTTACAAGAAGCTGTCGGACCTCGTGGAAGCACAAAACCATTTATTAGCTAGTGGAGGACCCATTATTCAACGCCTTACGCCGACAACTCCTCAAGAGGTCCTCGACGATACCACTAACCAAAAGGAACCTTCAGGGGCGTCTCCTACCTCACCCACTCCAAAAGTGCCCCAGATAAGTGGGAAGCTTTTTCTTGGGCTCTCACAGCAAGCGTCTAAACCAGCTGTGCAAAGCTACGAATTGCCCAGGAGAGTATCGGCAAAAGAAGTGCTTAATCTGTGGGAAAATGGATGCGATGAGTTCCCACCGATAAAAGATTGGACACCTACGCAAAAACTAAAGCAACAGAGCAAGATTTCCCGGTGGAAAAAACTCGTGGATATTTTCAAGGCTGATTATCACGGCGACATGAAGAGCTTCGAGGAGAGTTTTTCGGATGCGAGAGGAGAAGTTCTTCCTGTAACAACGATACTGTCGTTGTATGAAACGCAGCAAACGCCAGCCTTTCTCGGTAGAAGCAGAACAGAGCTTGATGAAACTGTTTCTTCGAGCGGAGACAACAGCCAACAAGAAGCCGACGACGAAGGCAAGAAACGAGTTCGTAACTCATTGGATTCTGAATCCGAAGATGTCGAGGACGGCGAAGGTAACGCTGATTCCAAAGTAACGGACAGTGGTGTGACTCAGCCATCCACTGAAGTGCGTTACTATCTTCCCAGGAAAGTCACGCCAAAGGATATTGTTCGCCTCTGGGAAGAGGGCTGTGAAGAATTCCCTCCTGTCTGCCAGTGGACACGCGCGCAAAAAATTGGTCAAGAGACTAAAATATTTCGGTGGCGCAAGATCGTGGAGATTTTTAACAAGGACTGTAACAGGAGCTGGGATCACTTCTATGGAAAGTATGCGAACGATCGCGGTCATCTCATGGCAATTTCATCGATTATTGCAAAGTACGACGCTGAAAACGCAACCTCTGGTCCCATTTTCGATATCCCTGAAGCTCGAAGCCGCTTAATCGCAGGGAGCAAAGAGGAAGATAGCAGTTTAGAGAGTGAAAAATTGTCTGCCACCAGTACAACGCCTTTGAACAGCATTGGTGAAGTTAAGGTTGAAGATCCTAACCCTGGGGAAGGAACCAGTCACATTTTACCCCGAAAAGTCACCGCTAAAGACATTATAAAGTTGTGGGAGACAGGATATGGGGATCTACCACCGCTCCATAAGTGGACCCCGGCTCAAAAATCTGGACAGCGCAGTAAGTTTTCACGTTGGACCAAAATATACGACATCTACAAGTACCACTGTAAAGGGGACATGAGCATGTTTGAGTCCAAATTTTCTGATGAACGCGGCGAATTGTATCCTGTTACCACCATCGTTGCCATGTTTGACGCTTGCGAATCGCCTTCCAGTCTGTCCAGTCCTTTTTCAGGTACAATGCAAACCGGCAAGAAAGCCGGAGAAGGATCTGATACCGAGATCTACCAGCTCCCGCGCAAGGTCACTGCCAAGGAAGTAGTGCAGCTGTGGGAAGAAGGCTGCGAATTATTCCCACCCGTAAGTAAATGGCAGAAGATTCACAAAGTTGGTCATGAAACAAAACTCTTCCGCTGGAAGAAGATCGTGGACATCTTTCGCAAGGATTGCGGTGGAAGCTGGGAGAAGTTTGAGGAGAGGTTTAGTAATCCGAAAGGTGAACTATTGCCGGTTTCCGCTATCCTGTCCAAATACGATCTGGAAAACGAGCCACCATCGTACTTGCCGAAAGGTTTCGCGTCAAGTCTAACTAGCTTTAACACGGCAGGAAAAGATCACATTACGCGAGTGGAAGAGTCGCTCACCGCTGTACGCTCTGAGAACGATCAGTTAGTTGAAGATGAAAATAAAGAGTTTGCTAGTGATTCGGAAATGGTAGGAGGGGATTCTTCGCCTCAAAAAGTGGGCGCAGAATTTATTCTTCCAAAGAAGGTCACCGCACTCGATGTCATCTACTTGTGGGAGAATGGCATGGGAGACATGCCTCCACTCTGTCAATGGACTCCTACTCAAAAAGCCAGCCAGCGTAGCAAGATTTCGCGCTGGAATAAAATAGTGGATATTTTTAAGTACGAGTGTAACAGTGACATTAGAAAGTTCGAAGAAAAGTACAGGGATGAAAAAGGAGAATTGTTACCGATTACGAACATTTTGAACCTTCATGATGCACATGACAAGGTGCTTTAAAGCCTTTACGGACACAGCTCTTTCGCAGATCAGCTTGGATTGCCTGTTGCTGTTTTAACGTTGCCTCTTTTAACGTCATAAGTGATAAAGAAACACCCTTTTTACCAATCAGAAGTAACGGCAGTTTAAAACTGAAGCAAGATCTGTTTGGACAACTCGTGTAATACTCTTTCCATTCTGGTCAATCAGTAGGATTAATCAGTTAGCAAACTTAAGCGGGATTTTCAGCTCTTGGCACTATTTCACTGGAAATGCACCAGACTGATCATTACTCATTGAATGAGAGGAATTTAGTTTCTTGGTTCGAGTAAATTGCGGTGTTTTTTATTTTTTCCTAAAGCCATTACAAAGAAAAGTATTGATGTCTCGGGCGAGAAAAAAGCATTTACAGTAAATATCTTATTTAGTTTCCTTTATTCCATCTTATTGCTATTTTGAACAAGTCTTTCGTGTTTTCTGTCGTGCTGTGTGGAAGTTATTTACATGTAGATCCGAGTATCAATTTTGCTTCGACCATACTTTATTTTTGTTAGTGTGTGAGCGTTTAGAAATGGCGACTGGCCTGAAAGAACTCTCTTTACAAGATTCGATGTTACATTCTCTGAGTAGATTTTTCAGTACTTTTTCCTTTTGACCTAACAAATAACATTTGGAGTCGTAAAGATTAAACGAGAATCTTGCTGACTCAGCTCTTTGTGGAATGGCAAATCACATTTTACTCTCACAGTACGTTATGGCCCGGTATTGACTATTTTTATAGCCATATGTGATGATGTTTAGTTTTCATTAAAGTAAAAGGCCTGTCTGCTTAATTTTACCTGCAATTTCGTTTTTGTTACCCTCATCTTCCTTATCAAAGAACAAGAAATTGTGAGAGTTAATCCTCAATAACGGACGCAACATTGTTGACCAACAGCTACGAACGTTATTAGTTGTTACATTTTGCGTCCGTTTACACGTCCTGTTGCATGTTATTGCATGTTCTTGTGTGTTGTTGGAAGTTGTTGCGCATAGTTTGAAACCGGTCAAACGTTTAATGTAGCTACGTTCAAACGTGCACCAAGCTTGATAGCTGGCACGAAAAGTGTAGACAAAGCGGCTATTTACGTGGAGGGAGGAAGACCCCAGCACCATATCCCAGGGGGTACTCCGGATTTCAAGTGACAGGGATGATCGAAGGATTTTGGGGGTGGTGGAAATTTTCAATTTCGGGATTTTTTTGGGTAGGACAATTTTGGCAAGTATTTTTTTGGGTAGCTTGATTTAAGTAGGGATTTTTTTGGGTATTCAAAACAATCTGAAGATTAGTGATAGTTCCCGCGTATCACGGCTGCGTAGTTCCTCTGGAAATTTTTAGGCTCGGAAATTCGGCATGGGATTTTATGGGGGTTAAATTTTGGCCCATGATATTTTTGGGGGGTTAAATTTTCTACCCCCATTCGATCATCCCTGTCCCCTGGGCACCATATATGTAAACTGCCTTCGCTAGGAAGATCCTAGTACTAGGGCCAAACCAGACAAAAATTGCAGTGGGTCTTTCAGTAGCTAATCAGGGCAATAAAGGCCGCCCATTTCGTTTGGCGTTACCAAAAGCTGATAGTAGCGGTAATTGTGCTGACAAGTACCGTAAAATTACGAAAATAAGCCCCGGGACATATTTATCCAAGCCCCTTTTTGAGGGGCTTGTCTACGGAGAGAAAGTTGCGTTTCAGAATCGATTGGGCTAGCCTTATAGTTGGAAGTAAATTTACCGTTTTTGCTTTGTTTTACTTTGAATTTGCGGGCAATTTTTCAAATACAAGCCCCCTTGGGGCTTATATTTGGAGGGGCAATTTAACGGCGGGTTTTTACGTTACCAGTTTAGGGGGGGGCGTATATTTGGAGAGGCTTATTTCCGGAATTTTTCGGTAGTTATTAACGCCAGCAAAGAGAACAGAAGGGCCCAAATTGCATTTTTCTTTTTCTCGCCCGCCATTTTTCATTCTTTCTCGATCCTTCTCTTCTTGGGCACCACACGAACAGAAATTTCTGCATGAAAACCCAACGTAAACTTGTTCCGCCTTCTAGAATCTTCCTAAACAGCCCAAAAAGCCATAAAAAAGTGCTTTCGTATGATACAAAGAATTGTGCAGACCACGTGCTCACGTGCGGCACGTGTTATGTGTACACGTCTTTCTCGCAAGGGAAAACAATTTGACTATTCGGCCTAGACAGAGGCCGTCTTCATTTGCCTCGGCAACACAATGAACTCGTCCAAAATGTTTATCTTTTCACTTGTTTTTGTTCCGACTTATACTCTTCGTCTTCTCGAGGATAGCCATTCTAACTCACAAGACTTGTGTGAAGACTTTCGCTATGACGGCGTGGAGCTGCCAATTGCTGAAGTAATTATCGGTGAGAAGACGTTTAATTCTAGAAACTGTGGCGAAATGGTCCCTATTGATGAGGTGAACAAGGACATTCCGGTCGTAAAGTTTTCGCAGGTACGTTCAATTGGTTTTGCAGTTTTTATCCTCTTTGACTCTAGTTCACTCCCAGAAGTGACCGAAACATGAAAAACGTAGAGGAAAAAGCAAATGTCACCTTTTAGAAAATTATACCTTGTGAAACTACTACCGAAGAGGTTTTATTTGAATGGACACAATTTAATGAAGGCTTTCCTCCAAAGACTTTAAGGTTAGAACCCCAGTACAAGACTCCATATTCACTCTGTATCAGGAGAGATATATTGTCAATATTTTAGCTTTATTAATGCTATCTCTAACGCAAAATGAAAAGCGCATTCGGTCTTGCATCAAATTTAATGAGGTGAAAATTGTGATGCTGCCGGAATTTTGAAATCAGTAACCCTTCCCCTCGTATTTGAGTAAGCGTAGTCCAGTAAGCTATAAAACTCGGAAATTTGTCAAACACTAATCGGTCTGAATTTATAAAGAGAAAACAAACTTGAAAGTACAACCGTAAATAAGTTTGCAAACGCGATCGCAAACTTTGCCCTGCAAATTCTTCACGAATAATTTATAAAGCCGGGCAATCAAACACTCTCAAGAGTGTTTTATCTGATATCCAAACACTTGAAATGTCTGGTTCATTTCAGAAAGGAGGGTGCGACTCTGTTGTTGTTCGAATGCTATGGATATCAGATGTAACTCTCCTCGTATTTGATGCAGTAGTGTCATTATATTCTAGCCTTATCTTTCCATTATCTTTTTTTTATCTCAGGACAACGAAACTCTTTACTTGGTTGCCATGTTGGATCCTGACACACCCTCCTTTCGTAATCCACATTGTCGCCACTGGGTTCACTTTATTTTTGGTAATGTTAAGGTCAGTCTAATTCCTTACAAAAAGACTAAACCTTAGTAATAGAGAAATTAAGATTCACGTTTACGCCAAACGGCAAACGTGAATTGGTACCACCACGTGACCAAGTTTTTCCCTTAATTGTAGTGTAATGTTTATTACTTCTACTCAAAAATAAGTAGTTTCACGCCAGTTTTATCCGTAAGAATTGTTCTGGACAGTTTTAATCTTATTTTCTATTCTGAGAAGTTCTCAACTTAAATCTGACGTTTGCCTTAAAAGTGAATCTTAGATCTCTCTAATATTACCCGCACACACTTGAACAACTTAAAGATACTGCCGAACAAACGGCCAACCTAAACCCATTGAATCTTTTGAACTGTTACATTAATGACAAAATAAAAAGTGCACATACATTTTCATTTACCTGTATAATATTTTCTTAGTAAGATCTATATAGTATCCTAATAATGACAGCAAAAATAATTAATTTTGACGCTGTTTTTCATTTTGAGTTTTAGTCGTTTAAAGACGTGAAATTTTCGTTTCGGCGGGTTGCAATGGCGCAAGGACTACGACGAGATTGTGAAGTCATTTCTAGACTGTTCACAGTCCTCTATTTTTCCGTAAGATCATCGAGATCGAGCTCGAGAGCTTTGCGTTACGGGCCGCCATCTTCAATGACTGTCAAAACTACTTAGGGAGCGGGGGCGAGGAATGCTTCTTTCCCCTTTTCACCGTTCCCAGGCTAGTTCTTTTGATATTGATTAGAAATTTTGACTTTCGGTAATACTTTGACCTACTTAGAGTAAAATACCGAAAAAGATGTATAATTGAGCTTTGTGCCAGCTTGTGTTAAAACGAGCGGAGTCTCCTTTCTGTTTTTACGCCTTCAATGTATAACTTCCCTGTTAACTAGCCTGAAATTCATCCGATTGCTTCGAGTCGTTTTCTCCTCTCATCAACTTACTGAGGGAGTCAATAACGACTCGAAGTAATCGGATGAAATTCAGGGCCCTGTTAACGTGCTGATCGTAAAATCCTACTGCTCAAACATTAAATATCTTTTTTGTTGTTTGCTCTGTTGTACAACTCTAACAACCGTTTCTCAATTCGCAGGGGAAGTATCTGGCCTATGGTAAGATCCGAGGAGGAAATATCTATGGAGGTCAGTTTGTTGAGGAGTGCCTGGCTGTTACAGACACGTAACAAAAAACGGAACCTCACGCAGCACACTTCCGAGTTCCAAAAACCCTCACTTCCATAATGAGGCTAAGTGAAAAGCCGTGTTCGTGAAAATGAGTCTTATTTGCATGAGAATGAAAAATCATTTCCATATCAAAGGCTGAGCATTTAACCTCGTTTTGATATTGTCACCATTATCATTTGCCCACAATACATCTTGTTTACCCCTCAAAATTTTGCATAAGCGTTATTTTCGCTTTCTCTCGGCGCGGCTTTCATACCGCAGGGGATACTGAAAACAATGCCTATACAAAAATGTAGGAGAAAGCAGGGTGAAATATGGGCATTGTGAAAGTGGCGAATAAGAGACTGTCACAGAAATTGATTATCTCTTAGTTCCCTTGGGAACACTATGAACAATTGCTTCGTAAATCAGCACGATTTCACAGAAAGTCCTGCCTAAAACTTGGCAATAAAAAGAAAGATGGCCAAGTTATCTCCGCTAACCATTCGCAATTGAATCGTTTTAAAAGACTCGTACTCTGTTCGGGTGGCGGAACATACCCGAGTAGGCCAAGTGAGTGACCCCCACCCACCTGCCCACCTGGTCACCCCTCAATAATCCGCCGCAAATAGTTTGTGCTAGAGATTATTTCACGGCTTATAAATTAATACAACGTTAGCTATCACTGACATCACTCAAATAAAATTTCTTTTGAGTGACAAGGTTCTTCCTTTCTTTTACTTCCTAGAATACAACCCACCTAACCCTCAACCAGGTCAAGGAATTCATCGCTTTTATTTCTTCGTGTTCAAACAGAAAGTAAGGCTGGTGAACAGAATTCAGATCACTAATCGATGTGGCTTTAATATCGATGGATTCATGGAAGATTTCGATCTGCAGCCGGTTGCAATGAACATGTTTAGGTCTGAATTCCAAAACATTGTGTTAATAAGCGACATGATGGTAATTGACTGAGTTTTACCGTTCTGATTATCTGCCGCTCGTTACTTTGAGGGTGGGTGTCGCTGTAGTCATCAGATGGAGCGTAATTGAATTTAATGAGAAACTCGTAAGGGGTTTAAACGTGTAACGCTCATATATTTGCTTTGCCCGGTGCTCACGAATATTCATTTTCGCAAGTACTATATTTGGAAGGAGAAAAAGAGATAATTTACCACTCAAACTAGGTAAACGACGTGACATAAAAAATGGGGAGCATAGACAACAACGAAAATGTCACACTGTTTCAAATTCTATGCCGCTTATTCCAACTCGTTCAGTTCGTCAAATGTTAGCAAATGTTTCTGGTGTTCTATTCTAAAGACTGTATCGAAATTGAGGAAAAGAAAGTCGTTGTCTTGTGTTTTCGCCCACTACAAAAAGTGGAATTAGGGGGTGTTTACATGACACCGGGGCTCTGTATTTGTTCACATGATACCACCACAAAATGCTGGTGCGGGTCACAGCGTGAGTTCACTCCGGTTGTTGTATGAGGGTGCGAATGGGGTTAACAGTTAACTGACAATTGGCCAAAAAAATAGTAGTTAACTGATAAATGAAAAGTTAACAGTTAAGTGATATTATATTAATGAAAGGAACAAAGTTTTGCAAACAGAAATGTTATTTTCTGACATTTGTCTGTCCCGCTGATGACCAGGTGGCACATTAACTGATATTACTACAGTCGAATCCCGATAACTCGAACCTTCAAGGGAAATAGAAAACAGTTCGAGTTATCGGGAGTTCGAGTTATCGAGGGTAAAATTATATAGAAAACGATCTGAGGGGAAATGAAAATTGCTTCGAGTTAGCGGGAGGTTCGAGGTATAGAGGGTTCGAGTTATCGGGAGTCGACTGTATGTGCAAAAGGCACACCAGGGTAGTACCTGACAAATAGAAAGCGTAAGTCAAAGAGCTGGTTGTAGACAACTCAACGAATAATTCGTCGTTCTGATATTAACGAGATTTCTGTGTTCGGAAAAGGAAAATACTGTTTTCACGGACCCAACAGATCGTCAATTAAGTTAAACATTACCCAAATAAAAAAGTTGTGACTCTTAGCATTGGTTCTAGCTAAAAAGAATTTCTGAGGGTTCAAAGAAATCAGCAGTCTTTCTTTCAAGTTCACAGGGCCCGCCGAGCAGTTTTCAACGTGCGGGGGTCGTCTACCCCTTTTGAAGCGTAGTTGGGGAGGTGAGAGAGGGGTTTGTGGGGTTGTTGCCGACTCAATATTTTTTAATACAGTTACAACAAGAGAGGATAAAGGGGACAGAGACGGCATCCCCCATACACACCCTATTCCACAGGTAATTCGTCTCGAGTTACTTTTAAGACCATAGGTCCCAAGAGGGGTTAGAAAACAGCCAATCACATAGCGCGATTGTGTTCCGCGTGGATGACCCACACTCAGAACCACGTGCCCTTCACGAATTGACGCGGAGAGCGATATTGCTATTTGTTTTGTCGACGAAATCGACTAAAGAGAGATTTCTGCTAAAGCTGTGTCAGCGAAACGGAAATTAAAAAAGAATCGCCCTTCCTCTCTTGTATAGAGCTAACAGTACAGCAGGAAAATCCTTTAATAACTCACTGAATATTCTCTCAGGATCATTTATAATTTACATTTTGAAGAAAGCAATTTCTGGTTTGATATTTATTCTTTTATTAGTCTCTTATTATTCAACAAAAATAACACTTGGCGTCCTACTTTCTTTATTATACAAACGACCGGTTTCAATAGACCGGCGAAATTTCTCATTTTATTAAAGCACTAAGGTTACTATAACTTCGAGTTAACCTGATTTCACGGGTTGTCAAAGACTTCAGCGATTCCCTTTTCCCAGGTGAGCGCCGACTCATTTCGCTTCAATATTCAGAAATGTTCTCGATCTCTTTACGCTTTCATTGCCTTTCGCCCGACATGTTTTGCACGGCGTTTAGTCATGCGAAACCTCCACGAAACATCCACGCAGCGCGCGAGGTAACTTTATCCCGATTCTAAAAATAACTCGAGACGAATTACCTATGGAATAGGGTGTGTATTGGGGATGCCTTCTCTGTCCCCTTTATCCTCTCTTGAGTTACAACTCATCAATCATTCTTTTTAATAGTTTAACAAATTATGCAAGAAAGGAGTTAGTAACAAAAAAGTGTAACCATGCACAGGACAATCATGATTTTCGCGTGTTTCATTTACTTCAAAAGTTTGTCCGCCCTATCCTTGCGGCTGTTTAGAACCTTTCTTTAGTCATTGTTTAACCTTCCATCCGCTGAAAAGGACCTACCTTTTCCTGCTGTGATGGTTGCAGGATTTACCAGCAGAAACTTGCAGATCGGGACAATTTCATTTATCGCACTCTGCTGAGGTAATTCCTGAAACTTCTTCATGTTGTCTACAACGTCATCGAGTTCAATTTGTTTTCAGAAGTCGCAGCTCTGTGCAGATTTAAGAACCTTGGTAAAAAAAAAGTCTCCATTGTTTGTGCATATACTACATGAAAACGCAGAAGTCTACGACTAAGTGCAGAGTTTGAAGAGATAGTCGTTTTAAGGCTTACCATATGATATAGGACCGAGACGGACTAATCATTAACTTGGATTCTTCGGCGAGGTCTGCCAGTTGAATATTCTTGATCCATTAAAGATTCCTTTTATTTGAAAATGTGTATTTCTTAATTTAATTTTATTTATTTTATTTTTTTCAAAATTGGCGGGGGGGGGCCTGGCCCGCCAGCCCCTCCCCCTGCGCAGGCCCTGGTACATGGAATTTGTACTTACGAGAAATCATTTTTGTAACTGATGTCGGAGTTCTAACTATCGAGACCTTCTTAATAGAAAGAAATGATCGTGCTTAAACCGCTCTAACTGAAACAGTTCGGGCAGTTTCATTTCTTAAAACCCTTGGATATCTTTATGAGGCTTTTGAAAAACGCGAATAAGGTACGTCTGCGAAAAAGGTAACTTTGCGGGACGCGGAAGAGGATGCTAACAAAATCTGTATCGAGGTAAAAAAAACCTTCTGACAACGCAGGTCGAAAACCTACATGCGGTTTCTCACTTCAACACAAAACATTTAGTTCTTTGAACTACGCCCAAGACTTTGGGACCACAGTAAAGGAATCGCTTAAAAAAAACTACGAGTTCGAAGAAGGCTACACTCAGAAAATAGAAGTCGAATTGTCCCATGTCAAATACTTTCACGCCTTTGTCAGCACTCTCAACTATGTCTCTCCCATCGGTGCAAACAGTGATTGAATTCACCAATTGAATTCCAGAAATAGTGGTCCAGTTTTGTTATTTAAGACTATATTTTGTCGGAAAGATCAGTACGAGTCATGACTGGTGCGTCTGGATCTATGAGGCTCGTGTCATATTGATGGTTATACGACTTATATTTTCAGTTACTAATAAATTGTACTAGTGGCAGAGTTCATGTAAATTTATACCTTGATTTTATCAGGGCCTACTCCCAAAAGTGATCGACTTGCTCAAAGAAGGAAAATTCGGGTTATGACGGAATAATATTCGCTGTAGGAAAGTGAAAGTTAATACCTAACCAAAATTAGTAGTTAACTGAGAATTAGCCAAAAAAATAGTAGTTAATTGATATTTGGCCGAAAAAAATAGTAGTTAACTGAGAAATGGGTACCCCCATTAGCACCCTCTTGTATCGGAGCAAGAACCATCACTCCGGTACGAAATTTCGCAACGGCATCATGTAAACGCGAAACGCCGCCCCTTTTGGGTGTGGAATCGGTCTGCAAGCAGACTGGAACGGGTAGTGCATGCGTATTTTTCATCAATTTAGGATTCGTCATGTTGGTCCAATCTCGACCCCAGAGCTCTTGTGCGCCATGACGGCGTGGAGTCAAAAGCGTATGCACTGGCGTCGAGAATGTTAGCATTTGTGTTGGTCATGGGACGAGAAAAAAAAAGCTTAATGGATCTAAATGTCGAGGGTATAAAAAAGTATTGAAAAAAAAGTTTAAAAAATTGAACCCAAAACAATAATTATATTAAAAAGTAGAAAGCTGTAAAATTCATTAAAAGAAAATCTTTGCGTACACACCAGTCCCATCCCCTTTCCCGCGGTCAGCAAAGCAAAAAATAGCACAGGTACCCAAAGCTCACGAGTGAGAATCGCTAAATCGTTGTTGCTTAACAGAAATATTACAAGAGTTTGTATAGAGATTTTAAATCGTTATTTAGGCCGTCAGTGCCCGACTACTACGTGAAAATGCCTAAGGGGTGAATAATCGCGTTGTTGTTTTTCGATTACGTCACTTTATTTTTTCTATACTTTTTTTTACCCACGACATTTACCTCCACCCACGACCCACGACCTCTACCCATAACCAAAGACCCACGACATGTGCTACACTTGGAAAAAAAACATAGCCAACTGCAGAAACCTGAGTAGGCTGGGAATGAATTGCTGTGCGCTGAGCGTTTTAGGATCGCTTGGGTAGACAAATTCGCCAAAATATGACGCCTGTAGGTTGCTGCGTGCCTCTTTGCACAAATTATTTTCGGAATTCTCTGAATCTATCTTTTTACCGGATCCCGGCCCGAAAGACAGAAACTTACAGAAGAAACATGTGGTATTGATTCGAAGCAATAATTTAAAGTTACAGTCGGATAACACGCGAATCGGTTTCCACTTAGAAAAATGAATATTCACGAGCATTGAACGGGAGTTACATGTTTCAACCCTTATTAGTTTCTGTTCAAGAGAGGATAAAGGGGACAGAGAAGGCATCCCCCATACACACCCTATTCCATAGGTAATTCGTCTCGAGTTATTTTTAGAATCGGGATAAAGTTACCTCGCGCGCTGCGTGGATGTTTCGTGGAGGTTTCCCATGACTAACGCCATGCAAAACATGTCGGGCGAAAGGCAATGAAAGCGTAAAGAGATCGAGAGCATTTCTGAATACTGAAGCGAAATGAGTCGGCGCTCACCTGGGAAAACGGAATAGCTCGATTCTTTGACAACCTGTGAAATCAGTTTAAATCGAAGTTATCGTAACCTCAGTGCTTTAATAAAATGAGAAATTTCGCCGGTCTATTGAAACCGGTCGTTTGTACAATAAAGCAAGTAGCAAGTAATATTCATGTACATCTAATTAGTTTTACAAATTTGAATTTTATTGTAGTTTTTTTAAGTTGTTAAGCGCTGTTGATCAGTGAATGTAAATAGCGCTCTAGAAGTTATTAAATTATTATTATTATCATCATTATAGGGCGCCAAGTGTTATTTTTGTTGAATAATAAAAGACTAATAAAAAAATAAATATCAAACCAGAAATTGCTCTCTTCAAACTGTAAATTATAAATGATCCTGAGAGAATATTCACTGTGTTAAGAATTTCCCTGCTGTACTGTTAGCTCTATACAAGAGAGGAAGGGCGATTCTTTTTTAATTTCCTTTTCGCTGACACAGCTTTAGCAGAAATCTTTCTTTAGTCGTTTCGTCGACAAAACGAATAGCAATATTGCTCTCCGCGTCTTCCCCCATTTTTTTCTGCCTCAATTCGTGAAGGACGCGTGGCTCTGAGCGTGGGTCATCCACGCGGAACACATTCGCGCTATGCAGGAGCCCTCCTGCGCTATGTGATTGGCTGTTGTCTAATCCCCCTTGGGATCTGTGGTCTTAAAAATAACTCGAGACGAATTACCTATGGAATAGGGTGTGTATGGAGGATGCCTTCTCTGTCCCCTTTATCCTCTCTTGTTTCTGTTTTAATATATAGAACTCTTAAGAAAGGAAAGTAAATAGCCTGCGAATACAGCCGTTTTTCCACAAAATGTTTAAAAACGTGAAAAATGAAACCCTCCGTTGGCCAACGAGAAAAGCGGTTATTATCCACTAATCAATCAGGGCAAAACAATCATGAAACTAGAAGTGAAAAAACATTTTCGACTTTCTATTGAGTTACTCATTCATAAATCTTCATACACAACACTCAAAGTTTTTTCTTTAAACGGCCGAGGTTAATTTTTTGTTAAAACTTGCATTGCTTTCTCAAAACGTTTTTTTTCCTCCAACAAGAGACTATTTAACAATTATTCCTCGAGCCCGAATGGGCTCTGAGTCAATAGCCCACGATGCCGAAGGTTCTCGACCGAATTTTTTTTATAGCAGCAAGATACCCCTTTTTAGTAAAATCCAACTAGTGGTCTATCATCAATGCTGCGTTCTGATTGGTTGAGCGACCACTAGGCTATATGTTATAGCCCACTAGTAGCGCGAAAGCGTCGGCTTTTTGGCTGCAAAAAAGGATTTAAGTCTAGCTTTATCTAGCTAAAGTTGTTTTGTCTCGATATTGTTTTAGACTATATTTTGTCGGAAAGATCAGTACGAGTCATGACTGGTGCGTCTGGATCTATGAGGCTCGTGTCATATTGATGGTTATACGACTTATATTTTCAGTTACTAATAAATTGTACTAGTGGCAGAGTTCATGTAAATTTATACCTTGATTTTATCAGGGCCTACCCCCAAAAGTGATCGACTTGCTCAAAGAAGGAAAATTCGGGTTATGACGGAATAATATTCGCTGTAGGAAAGTGAAAGTTAATACCTAACCAAAATTAGTAGTTAACTGAGAATTAGCCAAAAAAATAGTAGTTAATTGATATTTGGCCGAAAAAAATAGTAGTTAACTGAGAAATGGGTACCCCCATTAGCACCCTCTTGTATCGGAGCAAGAACCATCACTCCGGTACGAAATTTCGCAACGGCATCATGTAAACGCGAAACGCCGCCCCTTTTGGGTGTGGAATCGGTCTGCAAGCAGACTGGAACGGGTAGTGCATGCGTATTTTTCATCAATTTAGGATTCGTCATGTTGGTCCAATCTCGACCCCAGAGCTCTTGTGCGCCATGACGGCGTGGAGTCAAAAGCGTATGCACTGGCGTCGAGAATGTTAGCATTTGTGTTGGTCATGGGACGAGAAAAAAAAAGCTAAATGGATCTAAATGTCGAGGGTATAAAAAAGTATTGAAAAAAAAGTTTAAAAAATTGAACCCAAAACAATAATTATATTAAAAAGTAGAAAGCTGTAAAATTCATTAAAAGAAAATCTTTGCGTACACACCAGTCCCATCCCCTTTCCCGCGGTCAGCAAAGCAAAAAATAGCACAGGTACCCAAAGCTCACGAGTGAGAATCGCTAAATCGTTGTTGCTTAACAGAAATATTACAAGAGTTTGTATAGAGATTTTAAATCGTTATTTAGGCCGTCAGTGCCCGACTACTACGTGAAAATGCCTAAGGGGTGAATAATCGCGTTGTTGTTTTTCGATTACGTCACTTTATTTTTTCTATACTTTTTTTTACCCACGACATTTACCTCCACCCACGACCCACGACCTCTACCCATAACCAAAGACCCACGACATGTGCTACACTTGGAAAAAAAACATAGCCAACTGCAGAAACCTGAGTAGGCTGGGAATGAATTGCTGTGCGCTGAGCGTTTTAGGATCGCTTGGGTAGACAAATTCGCCAAAATATGACGCCTGTAGGTTGCTGCGTGCCTCTTTGCACAAATTATTTTCGGAATTCTCTGAATCTATCTTTTTACCGGATCCCGGCCCGAAAGACAGAAACTTACAGAAGAAACATGTGGTATTGATTCGAAGCAATAATTTAAAGTTACAGTCGGATAACACGCGAATCGGTTTCCACTTAGAAAAATGAATATTCACGAGCATTGAACGGGAGTTACATGTTTCAACCCTTATTAGTTTCTGTTCAAGAGAGGATAAAGGGGACAGAGAAGGCATCCCCCATACACACCCTATTCCATAGGTAATTCGTCTCGAGTTATTTTTAGAATCGGGATAAAGTTACCTCGCGCGCTGCGTGGATGTTTCGTGGAGGTTTCCCATGACTAACGCCATGCAAAACATGTCGGGCGAAAGGCAATGAAAGCGTAAAGAGATCGAGAGCATTTCTGAATACTGAAGCGAAATGAGTCGGCGCTCACCTGGGAAAACGGAATAGCTCGATTCTTTGACAACCTGTGAAATCAGTTTAAATCGAAGTTATCGTAACCTCAGTGCTTTAATAAAATGAGAAATTTCGCCGGTCTATTGAAACCGGTCGTTTGTACAATAAAGCAAGTAGCAAGTAATATTCATGTACATCTAATTAGTTTTACAAATTTGAATTTTATTGTAGTTTTTTTAAGTTGTTAAGCGCTGTTGATCAGTGAATGTAAATAGCGCTCTAGAAGTTATTAAATTATTATTATTATCATCATTATAGGGCGCCAAGTGTTATTTTTGTTGAATAATAAAAGACTAATAAAAAAATAAATATCAAACCAGAAATTGCTCTCTTCAAACTGTAAATTATAAATGATCCTGAGAGAATATTCACTGTGTTAAGAATTTCCCTGCTGTACTGTTAGCTCTATACAAGAGAGGAAGGGCGATTCTTTTTTAATTTCCTTTTCGCTGACACAGCTTTAGCAGAAATCTTTCTTTAGTCGTTTCGTCGACAAAACGAATAGCAATATTGCTCTCCGCGTCTTCCCCCATTTTTTTCTGCCTCAATTCGTGAAGGACGCGTGGCTCTGAGCGTGGGTCATCCACGCGGAACACATTCGCGCTATGCAGGAGCCCTCCTGCGCTATGTGATTGGCTGTTGTCTAATCCCCCTTGGGATCTGTGGTCTTAAAAATAACTCGAGACGAATTACCTATGGAATAGGGTGTGTATGGAGGATGCCTTCTCTGTCCCCTTTATCCTCTCTTGTTTCTGTTTTAATATATAGAACTCTTAAGAAAGGAAAGTAAATAGCCTGCGAATACAGCCGTTTTTCCACAAAATGTTTAAAAACGTGAAAAATGAAACCCTCCGTTGGCCAACGAGAAAAGCGGTTATTATCCACTAATCAATCAGGGCAAAACAATCATGAAACTAGAAGTGAAAAAACATTTTCGACTTTCTATTGAGTTACTCATTCATAAATCTTCATACACAACACTCAAAGTTTTTTCTTTAAACGGCCGAGGTTAATTTTTTGTTAAAACTTGCATTGCTTTCTCAAAACGTTTTTTTTCCTCCAACAAGAGACTATTTAACAATTATTCCTCGAGCCCGAATGGGCTCTGAGTCAATAGCCCACGATGCCGAAGGTTCTCGACCGAATTTTTTTTATAGCAGCAAGATACCCCTTTTTAGTAAAATCCAACTAGTGGTCTATCATCAATGCTGCGTTCTGATTGGTTGAGCGACCACTAGGCTATATGTTATAGCCCACTAGTAGCGCGAAAGCGTCGGCTTTTTGGCTGCAAAAAAGGATTTAAGTCTAGCTTTATCTAGCTAAAGTTGTTTTGTCTCGATATTGTTTTTCCAACTAGTTGGATTTTAGTAAAACAATTATGGCCTCATTGCCTCTGAGTCAATAGCCCATTCGGCCTTCGGCCTCATGGGCTATTCGTGACTCAGAGCCCATTCGGGCTCGAGGAATAATTGTTAATAAGTCTTCAGTAGTGAAGTGAACTAATAGCAGTTTGTCTTCGAGGCCCAGGCAAGGAAACATTTGCCTCCAAATACATTGTACCATCATTGACATGCAGGGAGAAAACAGAGTTTAAAAACTTGCAAACAAGCCACACGCATGACAATGCATTCAACGTCAAAGCAAAGGATGTAAATGGAACGTTTATTTGATATTGTTCTTATATACAGAGGTTCTAAAATCTCCTTTCTTGATAATCTACTTACAATGGAAAGATCAGTACCAAGTTTATCAACATTAACGCCTAACGTGACTGGTCTAAGGGCCCAGTGGCCAATGAGGACCAGTGTCAAACTTAGGTCTGAATTCATTGACCACCTAACAACAACTTCAAAACAACAACGATATTTGTTATTCAATTTAAAAATGCTCCAAAGATAACAAAACCTTGCTACAGCTAATTCGAAAAGATTTGAGGTACACACTACTCTCATTGAGCGTCTCGTATGATTTTTCTCTCGGTTGAAACCTGGGTTTTTCGTGGACGTTCAACTGCTTCATGTTTTCATGCCGCGCCCTGTCAGAGAAGCTTTCCTCATTTCACCCGCGGAACGAAGATTTGAAGTAACAGCATCGATTGAAGGAGGCTTTTCGCAAGCTAAAGTTTTCAGTTTAATACGATTTTTCGCTTGTACGAAAACAGGGAAGCCGAGAGCATTAACAAGGAGTAAGTCAAAGAATGACAGACTTGAGGTATCAGCGGTGATCATCATCAGTCTGACAAAAACCTCTTTTTGGAATACTGTGCGAATGAGGATATTATAGGCTTATTGTACATGCCATCGAACAGAATCTACAGCATTACAACGACAAATGGAATTCACAGTGAAAAGGGTGTCGAAAGGAGAGAATCGATGTTATATTTTGTAGTCTTATAATTAATTATAAGTCATGCACACTTACATTAGCCCGTGCGCACATTAGTGGAGGAAAATGGGAATTAACGAGGCAAGCGAAAAAAAAGTAAACCGAGCGGGGGTTTGAATAAGAAAAGGGAAGGCGCCCTTTTCCCATTTTCATTCCTTCGCTCAGCTCCCTTTGCACCCTGTCATTTCTCTTTTTCTGCACCACGGAACCCCAGCCTGCGTAGCTGTCGATTTCGTTTGTCGAGCACGAAAATAAGCAGCGATGCCGCGAGTGGAATGGAGAAGACACAACGAGAAATCGCTTGTTTGCGCGCGCTTCGCGTGCGTTTCGCAGCTTTTTTATCCCTCTAGAAAACCGTCGGCTACGCAGGCTAAAGAACCCGGTTTGAGACCATTCTAAAAATTTATGACTTCAAATCATTGCCACTGCATGGGTGAGATGAAATAGAGCGTGCAGAATTAAGCTGATACTTCTAAGTCTAGACAATTCAGATTTCGGTGAGTAAGGTAAAGCTTAAAGAACGATTCAGGCACTAGAATTTGTGAAACATTCCGAACGGGCATAAGTGGTTGCTGATGGAGTCGGATAAGTGCTTGCGTCGATCGACGAAAACCAATATTTACACACTGTAAGTTACATTCGCACTTTATACGCAATCCACGCTCGCAACCCGTCAAGATAGAGCTCTAGATTCTCTTTGATAAAGGAACGAATTAGACGAACGTCTGCAGCTTAAAAACTCACTTTCATACGATATTAGCTTTCCCAAAACAGTCTTATCTCAGATGACGTGTTTTTTCTTCTTTCTCCTCACACCTAAGCTCAAAATTTTCGCTTCTTTTTTTTTTTTTCCTGTCCAGGTAAAAAATGCAACAGTCTATTTACAATAATTCATTATCTCGTCTATCACAAACACTGTCAGACGACTCAGTTAAAATTACAACCGATACTTAACCAAATCTTACGTAAACGAAACGAAAGTAAGGGCCACTTCTACAAGCAATTTTTCCTGTTATGTATGGAGATTCCGTCTCGATTTTGTAACAGTTATGCTATAGTTCGGTGCATTTAATGCAACTTCTGGCAGAAATGTCACCGCCGCTAGTGTTCTCGAACGATAGAAAATTACAATTGCCACAAAAATTGCCCGTGTGGTTGCACTTTAGAGAACCAAATGTTCGTTAACTTTATGGACAAGTTTAAAACATCATTAAAAGTACATATCCAAAATGATTTACATTTTGTTGGTTAGTTCAGTGTTAGATAGACCTTGGTTGTCACTAATGTAATGTGATGAATTGACATATTGCATCCTTATCTCGAAGCCTTTTACCGTAATGCACAACTATGTACAAGTACGGGAGAGTTCTACAAATGATTTTATTCGGAGTTGGTTAGACACAATTAGCCTGCGAATGATGAAGAGCGAGTAGAGAAGGCTATATTCGCAGGCAAAGATACAATGCAAACAGTAATGCGTGACACATCCGTATTAACCTCAAATCAAGAGAGGATAAAGGGGACAGAGAAGGCATCCCCCATACTCACCCTATTCCATAGGTAATTCGTCTCGAGTTATTTTTAGAATCAGGATGAAGTTACCTCGCGCGCTGCGTGGATGTTTCGTGGAGGTTTCGCATGACTAAATGCCGTGCAAAACATGTCGGGCGAAAGGCAATGAAAGCGTAAAGAGATCGAGAGCATTTCTGAATATTGAAGCGAAATGAGTCAGCGCTCACCTAGGAAAAGGGAATCGCTGGACTCTTTGACAACCCGTGAAATCAGTTTAACTCAACAACAGCAACAACACCAAAAGCTTTATTTGCATGACCATAAAGGAATTACAGTATTGCAAAAGCTATTAGTCTAAATTTAAGTACTAATTCAACTAATTAGTACGTGCAAAACATTACAAAACGTTACAGTTCTCATTCATTCATTCATT
>CALNXI010001857.1:81600-100906 GCA_942486025.1 Porites evermanni | reverse complement strand
AGTATGGAGGTGATATAATCTGTAGTTTCAGTAACCAAGAGGACCCCTAACCGAACTTACCTTAAAGGCACAACCATAGATGAGTTGAAATTCTAAGATACATATTTTTGTATTGGTGAGTCTGTTGATGTTTTTTTTTGGTTTTGTTTTCTGCGAGTTTAATGATTCGTTTTATTTCCGGGTATACATTGTAGCAAATCAACACATTGCACACTTCAAACGGGGAATTGTGCACATTTTTGTTTGATTCAGCATCTTTTATTCCGAATGAGTTCAATGAACTATTTGGAACATAAATGAATATACAAGATTTATGTTAGCCGTAAAGCAATGAGGGAAAGTCAGCAGAATTTTTTTCTTAGTTTCTAGATAGAAATTTAATCTACCCTACGAGCAGAGATTTCTCTCTTGCATGGCTTTAGTTTTTTATAGCGTTTTACGAAGTCGTCCGCGTGGAGTTGTCTGTCACGTAGTTGGTTTGACTTCTTAAACGCTAAAAGTCATGCATGATTTGCAGAACAAGGATTTGATATTTAAATCAGCATTACTGAAGTCGTCATGGTAACCTACAGGAAATCTCCCGCGGTGACGTCACCCTTAAACGAGCAGCTCACGACTTGCGTGACGCACAAGTGCAAATGAGGCGAATATGGAGCAAAATATGGAGAAAAAACATATTGATCTCATTGTAAGCTTCTGCACAAGCCCGAGATCTTTATTTATAAAGCTAATGATATTCAATTAACATTTATTCTAATGCAATGAAATCAAAATAATTTTCCTGTACTTCTGTCTATCATCGCCCAGTTGGAAGGATAATGGGATTAGAGAGATGAAGGTCAAATCGCTTCAAGACCCTCAAGCACGTACGCGTCGGAAACTAGATTTGTCATTACGTAGCAACTATCAGGTGTTTAACTCCTCTTTTCGATGGGCTTAAAGCGATTAGCAAGTTGTTATAGCTCTGCGTGGGATCTTAGGCGAGCTCATCAAAAATCAGAGAAATGTCTCAAATAGGTGTTTTTTTTTTTGTTTAAAAGCAAAACAACGGAAAGTGTTTATCGGTCGGTTGCGTTGGCGATAGAAGAAACAAAAATTTAATCGGTTCGTTTTCTTGTTGGGTGGTCTAAGTAATGGCAGAAAAAGGGCTTTCAGTTAGAGCGGATATTAAAGAGCTTTTTTAGAATCGGCTGCAGCGAAAACCGTCACTTTTATGAATCCGGGTTTTTTCAAACTTTGTCGCGTTTATTCCAATTCAATTTTCTTGCAGACCGCACTCAGGTTTAGAAAGAGAAAGAAAAATTAGTCTCGTTTACGTCCTTGTCAAAACGTGAAATTTTGTATTTTCATTTCGGAGTCGTGCAGTGACGGCAAAGAAATGTACAAAAAGAGCGAGATACAAGTGCAGAGGAAATTGTTTTGCTTGATAAAAATCGCTTTTTTCCCGTTCTCGTTGCTAAAGCTCCCCACTTACTCGCTCTAAACGGGCAGACGAACGTCAGGTGGGCCTTTTATGCATCAAGTAGACGAAAAACTTGCATGCTTTGCAGCAAAAACCAACAAAACGTAAAAAATCCACCTGCCTGCCTGGTAACCTGGCTTTGTTTCGTAAGAATTGTGGTAAAAACTCAATTGAGTCTGGCGGGAAATTAAATTGCCATGAAATTGCGGCTTTTTACCAACATTGAACCGACAAGAGATCCTAAACCGCAGCTATTAAAACTGAATCAAAATTTGTCACGGAAAAATGTAATTACTTTGGGTCAGTCCATGTACAGCTCCGAAAATATTGCTTCATG
The DNA here is from genome assembly GCA_942486025.1 of Porites evermanni. Taxonomy (NCBI): domain Eukaryota; kingdom Metazoa; phylum Cnidaria; class Anthozoa; order Scleractinia; family Poritidae; genus Porites; species Porites evermanni. The sequence continues at coordinate 99,107 of CALNXI010001857.1, read as the reverse complement.
GGCAACTAGTATAAATCATTTTGTTTAAACAAAATTGACTGCCATCGTTCTTTTAAAACTGCAGTACGCTAAGATATTTATTTTTTTGGCAGTTTCACTGGCTAAGTAATTTGCTGATATAGAATATAAAGAAGAGAATCGAAGCTCCGTTTTACGGTTTATTGTTTTCACCCCGAGCGCCATAAATTAAAATTACTTTGTGAATTATTCATAACGCATGTCTGTCATTCGCGCATGCGAGTGGAAAGTTGAAAATAATGGCTCGCTCGGCGGAGCTGAGAGATACGCAGATACACTGCTCTTGTTTCTTGGGGGTGATTCATCTGTGGCTCATCTGAGCTTAAAACTGCAGCTCCACAGTTATACAAGGTATGAACGAAAGTTTATTTAACAACAAGTCAGAAAATTCCAGGTAGAAACCTTCATATCCTTGCCCGTCGAACCAGTTTAATATGGCATGGAGCATGTGTTGAATGCGAGAATGTATGGACACAGGCGAGCATGAGCAATTATTTCTAATATGGTTTGATTTAATTTTTCATGTCTTAAAACACTAGAAAACGACCCTCATGTAACGTTTTAACAAGTAGCGATGTTTGGTGATTTATATAGCATATGGTTCACTACCCTCTGCCAAAGGTCTGCTGTGTTTATCTCTGTTGACATTGTCGAGGGGTCTTCGAAAACGACTCCTCGAAGGATTTTCCGGAAATATTACTCAACAACATGTTTTTGGAGTAGAACTTAGTCTACGCCAATGTATTAGGAGCCAAATCTCTTTCCAATGCATGATTTTCGTTTTCCAGCAAATGTAACTCAATACCGCCTATATAGTTCGATAATCGCTTGGCTATTTGGAGGGTGAAAAAAGCGTTTAGATCTGTCACATTTAGGTATAACAGCATATGTTAAAGTCAGCTGGTCATGACAAGATTTTGCGTGAATTTTACGCCTTGGTAATTGTTCATGCTTTTCGGTGCTTCGCTCAAATCGTTTACTTTATTTACCCCAGGGAATACTCTAAAATGGTTTGCGCTGAGATAATTGTGATGTTGTAAGACGCGTGGGTTGTTATTTTTTCATTTATTGAAGTAGTTCATCGATCGTTTAAGATTCTGTTTACAGCGGCTTTTTCATTCCAATGTAGATCAAACAAGAAGAATAAAATCGATTGTCTTTGAGATCCTAATGCGACATGGCGTGATTTCTTATTGTATTCCGCCGGCGAGTGTCGATTTCTGTGACAAATCGTTCGTCTGAACCCCTTGTTGAAATCTACATACAAATGTATGTTACTAAGCATTTATGCAGTACGAAGGTTACGTCTTGTCATTGTGAGGACAAAGCACGGTAATGAATGTACTCATTAACTGTAAACATGGCTTTTTATAAATAATTTCAAATCCCGAAAATTTGAATCAGTATTCATTTCGTTTTGGCGTTGATATTTTGTGGGTGCGTGTTTTCTCTTTTTTGGTAACAAAACTACCAGCACACTCATGTTGTAAAAGTCAGCGGCAAATATTTACTGTCCTTGAATATAATACGCTAAAAACACAATGTTTTTTCTTGTGTATACAAGTAGATTTGATGCGCATCTTTCTTTTAAAATTTATGGGGCACTTATCATTTTTTCTTAGTGGAGCGTGACAAGAACTCTTTGTGCTAGAAGGTAAACAACTATAAGTTATTACACTCTGTGAAATGTCTTTATTCCAAAACGTGACCTATGTTTAATTGAGGTGAAAAAAATTAAATTGGCTTCTTTTCCAGCTTCACAGAATTTTTATCATCTTAAAACGTGCTATTTTTGCTCATCAAATAAGTCACCTGTTTTCACTCATTCTTCGTTCAGAACATATTTTCAATACACCCTCTGTGGCTGTGGGGGTGTTTAATATTTTATCAGATGAAAAAAAATTTTTGATCCAATTAATGTAGGTGGAGATAATAATTATGCACTTTACTACCTTAAAAGGGCCTGTAGGTACAGTCATCATTGGCAGATCCAGGGTAGCCTGCAATCATGCCCTCTCCCTCTATCTCTGTAATCTGTTTTCAGGAGGAGGGCATGATACATTTCTTTCACAGATCACATGCAAAAATGCCAGAATCTGGACTTTTTTCTGATTGGATAAGAAACAATACGGACGATTTGCGCTGTTCCGATTGGCCAAAACGCCGCCATCCGTTAGTTGTTGTTGATTTCAGTCTGCATTTTTGCTTGCTTAATATTTTAATACACACGCGAGTTCGTTATGAAATTTCTGCCGGCTCAGTTTTCTTGCCAGTTTGAAAAATGTCTAAATAGAAATTTCATCCATTGAAATATTTTCCATTTCATCTTATACTAAAAGTTGCAGTCAAAAATTCACCGATAATTTGAATGCAATTTGATACTGGTTACAAGTTGCAGAAGCGGCAAACGGGTTCACTTTTCAAATAATTAATTCATGAATGGAATCTTGACCAGGTTTGACTGTAATTCCTGTCATTGCTCCTTCAGAAACCTACGAATTACTCTGAGCGATCTTCGCCTTCACAACACTTTTTAGTTCGTGAAATATGGTGCTTCAGCCTAATGTTTTTCTCAGAGCTTTCGGCACAGAACGAAGTCAACGAGCTTTTACTAGTAAATTTTTATTATTTGTAGCTGTTAAATAAAGGTACAGCAGCTCCAACTAGCAGTATTTCATCACAAAAAAAAAAACATCTAAAAAATTATTCTTAGTAAGCACCATCTGACCGTACTTAAACAATTCTTTTCCCTAAACTTTATTTCCAATCGAAAGAGACATTATTATTCCCGCCAAAATTTTATTCTCTTCTGGCAAACGCTGATTGGCTAATAACATGACAGGTCAAGCAGACGTTAGATTATGTAAATTAGGGGGCGGTTGATGGCTTGTTAAATAAATGTATCAGGCGTTATTTTTTTCCCTCTCGAGCCAAGGAAGCAACGAAGCAAAAAAAATAACGCCTGATCTCAGGTTAGATCCAGGGGGAACTGGGAGGCCCCCCCCCCCCCCTCCCCGCTGAACATACCCATCAAACCCAAGGATGTTTTAAGTAATGAAGTAACAGCTTTGAAACTGAAGTGAAAGTATCCGCAAAAATTAAACTCACATAATGCACTCCCTTTTTTAATCACAGAATAGCATACTTTTTATATATTATTCAATCATCAAAATTAGGAAGCTAACACAATAGTAGAATGTCTCCTAGCTGAATATTTAACAAGTAGATGTCCTTCATGAGTAATGACAGCAATTGTCTATGTAGTTGAGGTAACCCTGTATAATGATTAACAGCGAAGAGGGCTGGAATTATAATATTAAAAACAGCTTAGTCAGTTGTGGAGGTGTTGAAACCCTGGGTCTGCCCGGTGCTCATCATTTTTTCACCATTTTTTAAAAGGGGTTAAATATTCACTGAAGGGTATAATAAAATAATAATTAATGTTAATAATCCTTTTAATTGCTAAATTCCTTCATCATAGTTTGTATAATATCAATTGTGTGATTTGAAGTTAAAAACAAGTAATGAAATACAATAATACATTAGAATACATTAATTTAATGTATTCTAACCTTAATTAAATAACCCTCCTCATGTTAAACGGAATTTACACAAAGAAACATGTAAATGCTGCAACATAGTAAATAAACTAACATTAACGTGTAACATTTTCAGTGTGGTAAACATGTTGAACTACTAAAGAAGCTGTTTTGTCTAAGAATTTATTACACCCATGAGATCCTGGCGACCAGGTGACCCTCCACAAGATGATAAGAGCTACTTGCCACAACTTACAAGAGTGCAAACAGCTGCTGTCTTAGGAACAACAAATGTTAGTAAGCTGAAGTCAGTATTTACTGCTTCTGCATTTAAAGTTTAGTGCACTCACCTGAGACATACATAATTGGCTAATAACAACAATAACAATAAAAATTTATTATGGTTATAATAATTATTAAGTTCCAACTAATTTCAGTGTGTTAATTATCTACCATTGTACAGGTAAATGTAAAGAAAGAATACTCTGTAGATCACTAGAAAAGAGTATAGTTAAGGTTAGGTTGAAAATAGTAAAGTGCCAGCATTAATATTTGTATAACTTTGGTCTGAACAGGCTAGGCTTTTTAAAGCACATGGTGATGACACTCAGTGGTTGGGTCAAAGCACACAGTGCTGGTGCTAAAAGTCAAATTTAAGTATTAGAGAAATTGATTTTACCTGATAGAAATCATACACTTAAACTGCTGGTTTTACATCTTCCTTTTCTAACATTTCTAAGCACATCATAACAGAGTCTGCCTTATGACTCTGACGGGATTTCCCTGAATAAATAAAAGTGTGGTTTATCTTTAGATGTTATATTGTGTGTTCTGAAACTTTTACACTGGGCACATGTTTGTCAAAAACTATTTATGATCTAAAACTGATTAAGTTGTGTGATTATACAGTATTTTATCTCAAAGAATTAAGTTTAGAAGATAAAACTATTTGCTTAGTTGAAAATCTGATAAGCTCAATTTGTATTCATGCAATTTTTATATTGTCATGGAAGAGATGATAAAAAAAATGTCAATATGAATATTGTTTTCTTCTTCTCAAGTATACTCATTTTGAAGAACCTGCATGTCCAAAATGTTTGCTGCAATAATATTAAATTAGGAATAATATTAGTTGTCTGTCTTTAAGAAATTATAGGTAAACAGTAAATTATTTCAGTTCTAACAAAGCAGTGTAAAAGTTTTTAACATTAGGTGTTTTAAAATACCATCTTGCAAGGCTAAAAGGTTTCATTTTGTTAAAGTTGTGATTTGCCATGAAATATAAAGGGCACAGTGAGACCTGCCTTAAAGGCCGATACACACGAGGGATTCTGCTCCCGGAGCATGCTCCAGGGGCACGCTCCGAGACCAAAGCTCCTACGTGTGTACCAACGATTTCATGGGTATACTTCATCTTCGGGAGCAGAATGCCCCGCAAAATGCTCCACGATATTTAACCGGTTAAATATTTGGGAGCAAACTCTCGGGGCAAATTGAGCAAACTTGAAAACGCTCCCTTGTGTGTACTACACGTGCAAAATGAGCCTGGAGCATGCTACGGGAGCAAAACCCCTTGGCCTTAAGGCTGGTTTTCACTAGTGATGGAGTCGGAGTCAGAGTCTTAAGCAGAGTCGTAAGAGCGCTTATCACCTAGTGAAAATCAGAAATCAGAGTCGTAATCGAAGTCATAAGTGCGACGGAATCGGAGCCAGAAGAAACAGAATGTTTCCATTTTCTTTCGACTCCGCTTCCGTCAGTCCATTGCTTACATTCTATGTACGATCTAGTGAAAACCAAATTGTCAGAGTCACAAGCAGAAGTGAAAGGATAAGCCAATCACAATGTATTTTCCCATGCTTTGTGATTGGTTTATAATTTTATTAGTTCTTCTGCTTCTGTTTGTGACTCTGACGATCCAGTTTTCACTTGATCTTAAATGATGGAGTTCGTCAGTGGAATCAGAAAAATCAGACCGTTATTTTCACTAAATCATAAAGTTCTATGCTTCTGATTATGACTCCTGCTCTGACTCCGTCGCCAGTGAAAAGCAGCCTTTAAGCAATACAATGTACATGCTTTGATGTGANTTTCACTTGATCTTAAATGATGGAGTTCGTCAGTGGAATCAGAAAAATCAGACCGTTATTTTCACTAAATCATAAAGTTCTATGCTTCTGATTATGACTCCTGCTCTGACTCCGTCGCCAGTGAAAAGCAGCCTTTAAGCAATACAATGTACATGCTTTGATGTGAGTGTCATTTTCTTTTTTGGTCTGTGTACGCTACTTTGTGACTCAGAAAGAGAATAAAGTGTTGTATGTGATGGATCATGATCAAATTTTACAGTTTAAATTTTTTCTCACAATCACAGGAAATGACTCTAAATGATGGGGGATTTCTTAATGCAGTCAGGGATGGAAGCTGTACTTATGTGTTAAACTTATTAGACAATGGAGGAACTGACCTGGAACAGCAAGACCAGGTAAAGAAATTTATAACTAATTATTTGGTTGCATTGGTTTAGTACAATAATCAATTCTACTGTGGCCCCAAATTGCAATAGGGTAAGAATGCCATTATTAATGAGCTGAACTTTTGAACACCATAAGAACAGTTTGGCATCTAAGTCAAAAAAGAGGTGGATTGGTGCTTTTATTTTAGCATCCAAGTACTTGAGTGATCTACACTGTACTTTAATCTTAGTCAACTAGGTCTCTATTCTAATAGAGACCTTTAGATTCTAAGACGAGGACAACTAAAAGTACAAGATTTTCTCAAAATACTAAGTAGTGCTCACGCGTGAAACAGCCTCATTTTGGTGGGAAAATGTGATAAGCCATTGTCATTCTACTACGAGTTTTACAGTGAGAATGTTGTGCTGTGGTAAACAAGTTAACAATTAAATGTTAGAAGTTTTATCATTTTGCTATCCGCAGAGGCCTCAACTTCCTTCATTTGGTTACGACAACAGTGCTAACAATTTCCTCGGGGGAAAAAAAGTACATTGAAGCTTTCTGTAGGGTGGCTACATTGTTTTTTCTGAGAAAACGGGAAAACCTTTGAGGCAAATCTCGTCCTCGGAGTAACAATTATTTCTCATCCTTGAATCTAAAAGTCTCTCTTACTCTGCAAATACATGGCAGACCAATGTTTAGGACAAAGATTTATGGTGGCCCCCGTTTATCTAATTGGGTCCATGCACTATAGAACAAATCTTCCTCTTGATATTAGGTCATTGCCCCTTTTTATTTATGATTTTGAGAATTTTTGTAGTTTCGCTTTCAATTTTATACTGTGAGTCAGCATTGAGATTTTTATGTAATGCACTTGTAAGAAATTATTGCTATCAAAATGGCTCAGCTAGAAATTTTGTCTTGATATAACTATGAACAAATTCCTTAGCACAGAAAATATGTACGAAAAACACCTATGTGCAAAAATGTTAGGTTCATGTTTTTTTTTTGTTAATATTTTCAACTGATGGCAGCTTGTGGTAGAAAATGTGCGGTTGCATGCAGTTTTGCTGAAAACTATGTAACTGATTGACACAAATATTTTAATAATATAATATAGTATCAGCCCAACAGAAATTTTTCAACATATAACACTATTAAATTTTAATTGTTTTATCAACAGAATGGTCAGACCCCTCTTATCATTGCTGCTGAAATGGGAAATGTGGAAATTGTGCATGAGCTGATTAAAAGAAATGCCCAAGTGAATGCTCAAGATCATGTATGTTTTGTTTTGTTATTTTTTATTATTTGTTGTACATATAACCTACCAACAGTATCTTATATGTATTGAGGGCTTACAAAACCTCATAATTTAAATTACAACTTTGTTTTTGAAAAGACATGGTAATGACCCTTAGGGGTATGTTTATTTTGGAAATGGGGATTTGGATGTTAAAATGCTGCCGTCCAAGCTTAACTGTCAACAGTTAAAAATTTAATGTGTAAAGAGGACACATGCGTTGTCCTGTGATCCAGGGTGCAAAGAAAGTCAGTTTTACAACAATTACAAAATCATGATTTCTTGCCCAGGTTTTTTAACCAACACAAACTCTGAAAAATTTAGAGCTGTGTTATATTGAAATCCATGTAAGGGAGGATTTCCATTTGGCAAAAAACCAAGCCTTGATTTCCCAATCAAACTTATATGGGTGAGGAATTTAATTTTATTACTAATAATGGCAGAGAAGTTCTGAAATAAAAAAAAAAACATAGACAGAAACCTCCACACCACCAATATTCTGTAACGTCACAAAATTGTTGCAAATTCCATGATCAAGATTTAAATGACATAGAAAATTGATTATGCATTGTACCTTTGCTCTGAACGCGTGAAATTCATGGTGCTCAACATACATGTAGGAGTTCTATTAAAAATTAAATTTTCCTAGTGGCCCAAGAGCAAATTAAAGTAAGGCACCAGTGGTCACTGAGCCCTGCTAGTCAGCACATCTCTGGATTCTTTTTAGCCCACAGTGTTACTTATTGAAATAAAGTAACATAATGAATGCCCCTGTCATGAAAGAGAGTGATTGTCAAGCTTACTTTTTTCATTAAGGGGTGGGGCAGGATAAGAGAGCGAGAAAGTGCCAACTGTTAATTTTCACTTGAGATCTCTTCAGTGTTGTACTTGCAGGCGGTTGATGCTTGGGTCCAAAGTGAATTTCATGTCTAGTGGCATATCACAGTATAGCTTGACTCAAACTGATTTGCTTTTGTTTTTCTTTGTTTTTTCTTTCTAAGGATGGCTGGACAGCCCTTATAGCAGCTTGCAAAGAGGGGCATTTTGATGTTGTGAAAGAACTTTTAGAAAGCGGAGCAAAAGTTCAGTTGCCAGACTTGGTAAATAGTTACAATATTTTTTTCACCCTGTAAAAGTATATACTGTTCAATGATTTCTTTATGGCAGGATCCCCTGACATTTTATTTAGAAGTAGTAGTCTTATCTATACGGCCATTCCATTTAGTATCCCACTCCCCTATTGATGAAATTTTTTTGAGTGGGGGGGACTTTGAAAGTCATTTCTGCGGGGATTGGCTGTGTGTGGAATATTACTAAGGGGTATGAAAAAAACATGGCCTATTTTTGAAGTGGGGGGCGGGGGGGTACTGTATTGATACTTACAACTTATGTTGTCCGTGGGGAAGGGGGGGAGGTGTAGCTATTACATGGAATGGCCCATAAAATCAAACCTTACTCAGTTCTCAGTGTAACTGGATGTTGTGTTTAAAGGGTGGTTGGTCTCCTCTGGTGTGGGCATCTTACAAAGGACATTCAGACATTGTAAGAGAGCTTCTGAACTATGGTGCTGACCCTAATGAGAGAGGACAGGTAAGATTACTTTAATGCAACCCATGTTGTTCAAATGTCACGTGAAATATACCACTGCATGTCCACTGGATAATGATTCAATAAGCTTAACACACAAAAAAGTTTACATGGTTAGTTTTTAAAGTATGTCCACTTGCATCATGTATCACGTTTTTGATGTTAGCTTTGTTTCTCCTGGCTTTGCTTTTCTCGTACAAGCAAAATATAAAGATCAAGACTTTCTTGTAAAAATTTGACATTGGTTACTTTAGATCGTTTCAGCTTTATTTCTGCTGAGATTAAAAAAAAGACAATTCGGACGATCTACAATCTGCAAACGAACAGAGAAAAAGCAAACGAGTATACAAATAAAATACTTACACATTATTACCCAGCAGATATTCATTTTTCTTGCAGAAGTTAAAGATGCTTTTTGTTTTCTTTTACGCTCTCGATCGAGTGACGAAGTTGGCCGCCGTGCGCTTTTGTTTTGTGTCACGTGTCGGTGATTGTGTCCTGCGTTTTTACGCGCCCTTTAGGTTTCCTGACCCTACCCCTTCGATCGCCAGCCTCTAGTTTGCTTATTATTTATTTATTTGCTAAACAAAAGAAATAACAATGCAGCAAACAATGTAAAAATGTACTTGAAAAACAGGAAAGGTAACAAGATTATCATACACATAAACCATCCGGTCGAATATCACGTGCACTTTGAGAACGAGCCGCCAAAGAGATTGTTCATTCATCAGACCCAATTTTAGACCCTGTTTCATGGAGTGGGGGACCCCGGTCTAGTGGGGTAGGTTTCTTTTGTTTTATGTCCCCCAGAGCGTGAAAACAAAAGGAAACCAACCCAACTAGACCAGGGTCCCCCACTCCATGTAAACGGGCCCTTAGCAGCTTTCATGCATCGTCTCTTGCGTGGTCACGCCGGAATTTTATTTACCAAGCAAAACGAAAATAGAGCGTGGTCTTAAGGTTCAACAGAGTATATCCAATCAGCTTGAAAGACTTAGAAGTGTAAAAAAACTGCATTATCTCAAACGAAAGACCAATATTTTCTGAAGCATCCTAAATGATGGCGCGAACCATTTCATCTTTCAACCGGAAGTTCCGGTTTCCTTACAATGTATGTAAATGGTGAGTCCCATCTTACAGAACCTCGAACTACAATGTATGGTTTAGGAGTGGACTACATCAAAGGGGTTAATACATGGCCCATAATGTAATCAAGGTGGAAAAGACTTGACGATGCGATTTGTAATTGATCATTTTTCCTACCTGCTAAATCTACTTTTAGCTTTCGTACGTGAATCGGATTGATAAATAAACAAACAAAAACGAACAAGCAGACAGAAACAAAACAGGTATAGCCGCTTACCACTTCCAGAAAGAGTACAGAGAGTGAAACACGACGAACTTGTAGACCCCCCTGTAAAATCGAGTTTTGGTTAACTGGTTCAGTTATTTCAAATTTTCATTTTGCTCCATCTTTCTATACTATTTAATTAGCCACTTGGGTAGAAGCTTGTGGCGACAGCACATGAGGGGTGCTTATTAAATTGCACGGCAGCCCTCCAGTAAGTTTGTCTGGCAGGTTTTTAGCGAGAAATCTAGCCTCTTATCTGCCTCAGGTTGGCTTTAAGTCGGCAGGGTTATCAAGCAAGACACGAGACAGACTGAACTTACAGTTGTGAATTTAAATGAAAGATACAGCGAAGTTATTTAAAATTGGGTTAAGTTGTCGTACTCGCCTGTGGTTAAGTATCATGCTTCTGTGTTGTTAGTTTACTCTAGGACAAAGCGTCTTTGCACAGTATTTTATAGTTCTAAATTATTGCTTTAGAAACCTATTGAATCTGAATTAAACTTCATTAAAAATGTGTAATTTTTGTCAGAAGATCGGGACCCGTAAAGTTTGTGGCCGAGGTAAAAACGAGAACTTCCTTTTTAAAAAGAAGATTACTAGTGCTGTTTGTCTAAACTACTGTGTGCTGTCATTAATATTTCACTGTCTCCGGTTTAATTGCATGCTAATTATGAAACTCTCGTCGAGCTGAGAATTTACGTCAATTATAATTAAAAGTGTTGAAGTTGCCACGAGTCGCCTTCAAAGTGATTAGGTGTTATAGCCTATAAAGCTTCAGTCGACGCGATGTCCAGCATGTAATGAGGAAAAGCGATCACCACTAAAAACTGGAACTCCCGCAAATCTGACAAGTAAGATTTCTTAAAGGTTTTTAAGAGTTTTAAACTTTTCAAAGTTCTGTTATTCGCACAACACTGAGAAAAAGCCAAGAGAGCGGCAGGTGTTTCCAAGTTAGATTTTACTTCAATTGCGGCGACGACAGTTCTTCCTGAAATGCCGGCCAGTGAAAAAGACAGCCATTCATGTTGTTGTTACTTGACCTAGTTCGACTGGCCTTCGTCTGAAATGGATGAGTACGTTGCGTGGAAACTTTATTTTCACTTTGGTCTTGCTAACCGCAGACCAGATTTACAGACGGTATAAATGTTGGAAGCATTTCTTGCGGTTAGCATTCGTTTTGTAGCTTAAGTGGTCTTTCGTTTTTGCATACGGCATTGAGAAAGACATTAACGCTTTTCACGGCAGGTGAATTAGATGCAGTGATCGAACCCGTAGCAATTTGAGCTCTCTATTTTCGTGCTGCGTGTTTTGTCTAATTACCATCCAGTTTCTAGCTTCATAATCATTATGATATTCTCCTCTTGATGTTGGTCGTTTTAAGGAGCTGAGAAGCCTGACATGAATCTACCCGAACGTAAGTGGTTAGCTGTTGTGTTTTGGCAGTTCGCTGATACTACCTGATAACTTACGGTGTATCTGTCATCGCTGAGCACGCAAGAAATCGAAAATAATCGCACGGTGATACAAAACTATTGTAACCAATTTTAACGACGCGAACGAAATTGACAGGCAGTCGTAGCTGTTCTCAAACGATCCTTGACACTTGTTTTAACGTAGACTTTTGTGGCTAGTACAGAAACTTGGTTACAATAGTTTTCAAGAGCTCTTTTTTTCTCGTTACTTTTCGTGTCGACATATTGCGTTTAGTTTAAAGGATATAATAGCAGACACAAACCACGGAAAATTGAATGAATATTAAATGAAAAGCGCTATTGAACCGAGATTTTTTACTAGGCGGTGCTAGAAATAATGACCAGTGCAGAAACGAACATATTTCTTTTTGTTAAATTTTTTCCCTTGCAGCTGCATTCAGTAAACGGAAGACTACAATTCGGAATATCTGTTCATTTCATGGAAGAAATTGATTAGACAACCATTTCTCTGATTTCATTTTTGTGCTTTTGATTAACAGCTTTCGTCAATTTTTTATAGAACAATACAGTGTTAAGTAGGCTCTGTACGCATTTAGGCAATTTTCAAGTACATGCTCCTTTGAGCGAGTATTTGTATGTCACTCACACTGTTTTCTCTCTCTTGTCGTTCAGTGCTATTTTGGTTTTCTTCGCGGTATTTCGGAAAATCATTGTTAACTAATTTCCTACTCGTCTTTCTCAGATTTATTGTAGTTATGTATTTAATCGTAAACTGCGAAATCTGATTCCGAAACGCAACATTGTTAGACTTGTTAATCACCATGTCGGGATTTAACAAAAGAAAAAAAGTCGTCGCCGGAAGAAAGATACCTTAAGAATATGTATACACCTATTTCAATTAAGGTTGCTTCAGAGAAGAATGATGCATGATCCATGTTTCATAGCCTGCGGTGCATTATTGTGGCAAGTCTAGTAAATTATGTACCGGCAACAAGCCTAGAAACCTAGAAAGAAAAGGCTGCTGACGCTTCTATACTATGTCAGCAGAACGTTAAGACAATGTATTTCAAAACACTGAAGCATAGGCCTTTTAATTTAAGACAGTGATTTGAGGTAAGGTTTTTCTCTGTGGTAATATGCAAATGTTGCAAATTTTCAATGAGTTTGCTCGGCCCGTGCACGTGGGAATTTTTTGAGTTAAAAAAAATCAAATTCAAGCTGTTTTTTTAATTACAATAAATAACTTAACATTATGTGTTCATCTATTCTTGTGGCAATTTCTTTAAAAACTGAATAAAAAAAGACTAGCATTGATTTGCTTTATTGAAATAACCAACATTCTGGCCCATGCAAAAGCGCAGTTTAATCAGGCAGTAAAACCCTATCCATTTGATGTTGTTAAAAGAAGAGACTTCTAATTTCTTACTGTGAGATTTTAAAAATTTTAAAAATGAAATTCTTCAGCTTGCTCATGCTTAAGATTTTTAGCAGCCATTTGAGTTGAAAGCTCTCTTGAACGTCTTCTCACAAATGGTCTCCATTATTTCGATGAACGTGAACAAGACTGAACTTCCCACTACAAAAGGGTTTACCATGGTGCACTTCAAGCTATGAAACATGGCTCACAGGAGCAACCTTAATTGAAATAGGTGTATATTTATGATGAGTGGTGAAACAGTCCAGCACATTTGCATAAGATGAAAGAAAAGAACTGAACAGAAAAATCAGGAAATGAAAGAAACGAAGGTTTGAGTCAGTGTATACTGTACGGTAAAGTTAAGCCGGTTACACGAACACTTAATTTCAGTCTTCCAAACGAAGATTTGTCGTCTGTGGACATTGCTGAAAAAAAATTATTTGTGTATGTATGGGGATGGATACTTCTGACTAAATCCCTGATATTTAATTTATGTTTGGTTTCCATTACATGTGGTTTGGTTGGTCTTTCGTGTTGTTCCTGCTGTTTATTAACTTGCTATTTTTTCCACAAAATATCTTTGGACTTTCTAAGTTGATAGTTTTACCGCCAACTCAGTTTTGTTGTGATGTTATGGCCGTAAGAGACAAAAGGTATATATTCAGAAGAGCATGCAATTCCGTCTCCCCTTTCTTATTTAGCCTATCAGCTTCTTCGTGTTAACGACTCATCGTTGACTATGTCATTGCATCAGATTTAATTTTATCCAATAACATATCAACAGTTAATAAATTTTTTTTAGGATTGAAGATTTCAGATTTTTAAGGTTTTCCTTCCAATGTTTTTATCATCTTACGCAATTACTTATAACAGGAAATTGTTGAAATTTGAAATTGAGGGAAGCGACACTATGGCAGTTTTGCGACTCATTTTTGAAGCTTTGTTTTTCGTTATCTTTTCTTTCGGCCGACCATTATTTTCATTGTTTCGCTGTCACACCCAACATTACAAGGGAACATGACTGCTACCGTCACTTTACATAGCTTTGAGTCAAGGTGTCACGAACTCCCTCAAACATCTCAGACAGCAGTTTGGAAAAGTCACACTTCAACACCATACTGTTGCGATACTCTTTATACTCGTAATACTAGACAAAATGAAAACTTCATTTAAATATGGCGGGGCTTATGAGTACAGATTAAACTTAAGATCAGGCAGCTTTCATACATTCTCAGCTTTCATACTTTCTTTCTAACGTAGTCACGCTGGAATTTTATAGTTATATTTTATTTACCCAGCGAAACGGAAATAGAACCTGATCTCACGTTACTAGAGATTCGAAAGAAGATGACAAATCTTAGCTCTTTCCGGGAGAGTAAGGGTCTAATCGCGTTTTCGTGGCTTGATTGCAGCCTTTTGCTGTTACAGCAAACTCTTGCCCTGGCTACATTACACGCCCTTCTCAATACAGAACGCGTCTCTTTTCTGTCCTGCCCGTGGATCTCTGCTGGGCGATCTTACGTAATTCCCTCCTTCCCCTACCCCTTCCCCTGGCTGACTGTTTTTCCGGCGTTTCCCTTCAGAGTTCGAGTTACCAGGGTTCTACTGTATATCTAATGATTTTTCTAATGTGACAGTCGCAATGGAAAAGAAAACGAAATTTTCACTCATATGTAACTGGGAATATGTTAAACCTACAACACTGATGATGTCGATGGAACGAGATTTTATATTAAACCTTGGTAAATAGATGGAATCGAAGAATCTTTTCTCCTGCCAATTATTATGTTTGAGACCTTTACATGATCGCCTGTTAAGGCAGCAATGCGAGGCTTAAGTTATGGATTTTACAAGAACGACATGCGATGTAGATCATGTAGCGCTGTTGCTGATGCACTGGTAAATAATTTATTAACAGAGTGGTGAATTAGGCTGATTAGGTTCTTCTCCAGATTACTGAAGATATTCTAGAAGACAGCAGTAACGTGCATTGTTATGCTTGTGTCGAAATCATATTCACTGATCATGTAGCGCCATCACTAAGCCGTATGTGTTTGAACTCTGAAAAACTCCTTAAATGCTGAGTTATTACTGCTGGGGGTACGTAAAGAATGATATTACGGTAATCAAACGTCTGCGGTAGTGTTTAACTCAGCTGTCAGACATAAAGCGGAAAGAGGGTGTTAACAAGGGCTGAACCATGAACTAACCTTTCAGTTTTCTCGTATGGTCGCTCTGGCTTTCATTGAATCAGTGCAGCACAATTTTTAACTCTCCATAGTTAAGGCGGTACTGTAGGTCTTACCATTCACAGACTCTGATCTTGGCCTTGCGTGATGCACTCGATCTTCGGCATTGTTCAAGTAATATGAGTAAAGTGATATTACACGGGACTATTTGCAACGATGATTTTTAGCGCAACGCAGCGTTGCAATTTGCGTTGCAGTGTTGGAGCAACGTTGCTACCATTCGAAGCAATGTCATGTTACGATGTTCCAATGCTGTGTTGGACAAAAATCCTCGTTGAGAATCGTTGCGTGAGTAATATCGTCTTAACACGCTGTCTCTTCACCCACAGCATGGTATGACTGCCCTTATTTGGGCATCAGGACGCGGACACACAGCAGTTGTGAACCATTTACTCGATGCTGGTGCAAATCCTGACGCCGCTGACAAGGTGAGAGAAACCTGCCAACTCTCAGTTACGTATTATGCGTGAGTCTCATGTCTGCGGACTGAATTAAAGGCATCGATCTCACGCATCAAGGACAATTTCCCACGCCTGACTCATAAATCCGGACGAATTGGAATTTAACACATGATCAATAAAGGAAATTCAATTCCGGCAATTTCCACAAAAATATTTCATAAAGGGGCTTAATGTTGACTTTGTGTCGTAATTCTTTCAAAACACGCTAACTTTGTCGCCTTTCAAATGGCTTCGGAGGTGCTCAAAGTTCGTCGGAACATCTTCCGACATTTTCGGAAACGTTCGTAATTCCTCGGAAAATCGTCGAAAATCCTTGGAAGTCGCTGGACCGTTTTCGGAAATTCCA
This sequence comes from Porites evermanni, assembly GCA_942486025.1. Taxonomy (NCBI): domain Eukaryota; kingdom Metazoa; phylum Cnidaria; class Anthozoa; order Scleractinia; family Poritidae; genus Porites; species Porites evermanni. Next base: position 82,950 of record CALNXI010001857.1, on the reverse strand, counting down.
GTCAAGACGAAACTCTCAGGCGTTTGACTCAGAAAAAGGTTGGCAGGTATTCTGTGTTGCTGATGAAGTCAGAATACACATGAGACTTGTGGACTGGCAATTCTCGTAACTTTTTCTCGGAATTGTGATTTGATATTGTTGGGACTGAGAAAATTGATACTGTTGGTCACTCATAGGACCAGGAGCCCATCATAGGCTCCTGAGGGTCTTCATTTTTTATATGTGCGGAACAGGACTTCCTGGCAGTCATCTTACCTGCGCTGAAGCTTTAACTTGGAGAGTCTTCCACAAGTCTCCATAAGTTTCTCTCTCTTAAACTTTCGACGATCTTTTCTTGTTTGTTCAAGCTGAGCTGTTTTGCTACCTCTCTTTATTTGAAGAAAAGCGTGAAATTACCTATGCCCTGTTTAAGCATAAAGCGAGATCTGTACCAGGATTTCTTTACATATTTGTTAATTTGGTTTTTTTTGTCTGTTGTTGTAGTTTGGGACCTCAGCTTTAGTTTGGGGCTGTAGGAAGGGCCACTTAGGAGCTATCAAAAGTCTTCTCAGTAGCAACGCAAACGTCAATACTGCAAGCAATGTAAGTGTCGCTATTGTTACTTACTGAAGAACTAGCCTGCGATCGTTCTAGCCTGCAAGCAAGCTTTCGTGCGAAGTCACGCGCGAGCGGCACGTAAAAGGGGACGCGAGAGGGAGGGGCAAGAAAAATTGCAATCGGCACAAAGTCTTCGGAATTGCTCGCAGGTCTCAGTTTACCAGCTACTCATATGTGTACCCATAACGCTGCACTATAGTGTCATAACAGCAGTTCGAAGATTGTTGGCCGATTGCAACTGACGCAAACAATCAAATAAGCCAAGCACAAGTCGGCATCGGCCAAAGAGACCAATCACATGCCAGCATCTAGCAAAGAAAGCAATAAAAACTAAGCATTCCCATAATACATAGAGCTGACTTAAAACGCGGGACAATACATGGAAACAAGTGTGCTACTGGCTTTGATTTCGGTTGCGATTGGTTAATGAGAACATGAACTCATATATTGCAGTGAATTAAAAGACGCCGCATAATCCCGCCGCTTATCATTTAAAATGTTTTAAAAATTTTATATGTTATTTCAGCGAGGTTGGACTCCATTAATCATGGCAGCTAAAGGTGGATACACGGAGGTTGTCGACTATCTGTTGGATCGAGATCCTCATATTAATGCTACAGATCAGGTAAACAGTCCTCACTCTTTATCCTAGAAAGACAGGATAGAGCATTTGTTTAAGAACTGTATTCATGATGAGGACTAATTAACTCGTAACTTCTATTGCTCTCGCCACTGTACTAGCGACATGCATTA
>CALNXI010001857.1:69992-79992 GCA_942486025.1 Porites evermanni | reverse complement strand
CTCCTCTCTTGTACTTTTAAACCAGTGATCGATAGATCCGTAGAAGCTTCGTTAACGTTGAGCTGGTCGTATTCTACGCGTTGCTAAGTAACAATAATGAGATGAATTCGGAAACAACATCGTTCCCAGAATCTCTATTCTTCCCGACTTCTGGCAGAAGAGAGACCCTGGAAACCAGGTTGATTGTAGAACTCATCGGCTCCTGTCGGATTTTGGTACAAAACTTTGCCGACTGAACCGAGAACTCATCAGGTGTTGGTACGAGGCTTTGCCGACTGAATTTTGAGATGAACTACAGAATTATGAACCTGTCATGATCTGGTTCACGCCCGGTCTCTGATTTTAAAAGGGGCGGAAGTATTTTATGCTAGCAGCATCTTAAGTTGTGCTCAAACCGTGTTTCTCTTTGTCAGCTGAGTTTTAGAGTTTTTCTTGTCACGAGTTGGCGTAAATGGCGAACATCTAGATGGATTCTGACTGTTCATTAATTTATTCTATTACTTGAATACAATTCAGTGTTAACTTTTATTGCAGTTTATTTTTATCATAAAAAAATAATGACACCACATAAATTTGATGACATTACTTTTCCTGCTAAGTTACTGAATAGATATGAAACTTGAATGTTCGAGCGTCTTAGCGGATCGAAATGCGAGAAGAAGATTTCTACAAAAAGTTCAATGGAGCTTGCTTAAAATCTTCCGGCCTTATGTTTCTTGATATTATTATCTTATGTTAAGCCTAAGAAATTTGATGTAAAGGATGTAAGGCAAATAAAGAACATCTTGAAGATGCCGAGAGATTCTTGAACCAACTGGTTGTCTCACTTGCATGCCGTAAATGTCACAAGAGCCTCGTAAAATATGCCTGTCACGTCTTTTTCAATCTCTGTTCTTCACTGTTCGTAGAAACGTCTTTCTCTGTAAACCAAGAATAACAATTCGCGTTTTCATATGAAAATGCAGAACATTGAAAAGTTTAAAAATGTCCTAGGTTGAAATACCTAATTCTAAGAAGATAACAGATGTGTAGTTTTTGTCATTGTTAATAGCGAACATTTTAGTTGATAAAATCTGACATGTCATGGTATAGTGATTTAGAACGTGAACATTTGTGCCTGGAGCGGACACAAGCTGTTTTCTTTCTGTGGCTTCTGTTGGCGTTTAGAGTGACTTGAGAATGCTTTTTGACAAGAAAAAACTTTTGTTAGTGTTTATTGAGTAACTTATGGTAAGTATTTTAAAACAATTGTGTGTTCGAAAGTATTCGACGATATCTTCCGTTATTTTAAATCTGCGTGTCCTAATTTTGTAACGTGTTTCAGCTCTTTTCTCTGCTTTCTTTAATTGACTTTTAAAAAAATTCTAATTGACTGAAATAATGAGGTGGAACGAAAGAATAGTTGTCTTTCGTGAAGCTCTGTAAAGATACCCGTTTTCCTTCCTTCTAACACTTGTTCAATTGACAATTCCCTTGGATTTCAGGAAGGCGAGACCGTCCTAATTTCAGCCGCAAGAGATGGACATCTGGAGGTGGTTCGGACTCTACTGAGTAAATATGCAGATATCGAGGCCGCGGATGGGGTAAATGGCTGTTTTATAGCATAAACTTTAACACTGAAATGTCAACACGCTTATTGATCGACAAATCCTCCCTAAAGTAGGTCACCCTTTCAAGCAAAAACATTAAAATCAAGAAATAGCTGATATTTATTTACTTGTGCAGAGCATGGTGACCTCCTATGGCTATTACAAGCACGACTGTGCGATTTTCTATGCAGAATGTTTGCTTTAAAATTTACACTACTGCACTCTCCGACACCTGCTGGCACAAACAAGAGTAGTGATTTGTCAGTTAAACGCCTATTTGGGAACAAACTTCTGTGGTTTGCCGGTGGGTTAGAGTAATGTTTTCTGTACCTAATGTTTCGTCGCTGTTCCGCGCGAAGACCAACTCGTATGAACACCAGCGGAAACTTCGCCAGGTCAGTCTCAGGTCTTGTAAATTGCATCATCAAATCTTTGCCGCCTGTAGAAGAAACAGATAAAAATTTGTTGGGTATTGTTTTGACCGGGTGTTTTGACCGCTCTTTAGACTGTTGGTCGCTATCCGCCTTTCTCTAAAACACAGTTGAAAATAGCGATTTCGCTGCCTGTCTCAGTGAAAATGTTGTCCAGTAACGGTGCTTTCGAAAAGTCCGTTGTTCAAGTGGGACTTCTTCGCTGTTCTTGTTTATGGTTCTGCTGCCCGGCTTTGCTTGTCTCACTTATCTGATTTCGTTTTATATTTGGACGTCACGCTCTGTAGGCAGCTAAATTTGTACACGTATTTCCATACAAGTGTTCTGAGGAAACCATTTAGGACGGTTGTGACGAAGCGAATGAGACTAAGGTTTTTCCAAGTGAAAACGTAAGTTTTTTTTTATTTTTTGTAAGAAGAAATGCGAGAAAAGTCGTACAAATTAACTTCCTATATCGCTCCATTTGGACTATCTACTGCTAAAATTTTCCACTAAGGTTGGAACGTTACTGCTCGAAATTTTGAGCCCCTTAACTTTCGGCTCAAGAGCACTGAAACAACGTGTGGTTTTGTAAGCGTTGGTTTCCTGTGGAGAATGTTTACATGTTTGATGTAATAACCGGAGGTAAAACCTTTCCTGAATATTCTGTTGTGTTACTTACAAAGAAGAGTAGCGGTGTGTATATTAGTATTCAGTCCTATTCATTGTTGAGTGCCGTTTGTGTAGAAAAAATATTTACTTTGCTTTCTTTTATAACACAAATTCACCAGCTCTTTCATATAACAAATTTACAAAGTAACGTATGATGTGGAGTGCTCCACCTCAAAATTTTATAAGAACTTTAGATTTCATCTCATTTAACGCAGAAGGAGCAACCTGCAAAAAAAAAAAGAGAAAAAGGATCGCCTGATCAGCGGCGGTATGTCAATGGCGACACTCCATTGTACCTTCTCAATAGAGACTGAAAAACTCAAATTATAATTTACTTGCCCCATGATTGACCTGAAGTAAAAAGGATAATGGATTTTATAACATCACTTATCAGTAATCATAGGAAAGATTTTGTAACAACTCTACACCAGTAAAGTTTTTTCTTGACTCTGATTGGATTGGATGAAATCCTGAATTCAAAGCTATGAAGCAGTCGTTTTTGGGATGAATTTTTTTCCTCTGGCCTGCCGTTTGAGGTGCCCAAGGTGTTTTGCTCTTTTTCTTTCTAATGAAACCGGGGGGAGTATACTTAACTGTGTTGATGCTTGAGGCTACACCGCACACACTGAGGCGGTTTTAATTTTTGATCGATTCTGAGTCTTTTGATAAAATCGTGAAATACTTTCTTGTGGTTTCTTTATTATGTTGTACACGATGGCTCAGTCTTCCTTTTGGGCATTTTTGGCCAACTCATTACACTGACTGATTTATTCTCGAAGTAGAGTATGTCACCTTGAAACACGTTAGCTTCCGAGATATGTACTGATCAATTAAAAGCAAATGCATGTTATTGGTTGCGGTTGTAAATTTTGAAGGGTCGTGTGACGTCGGCTAAAAACGCAATTGATGATCCGCGGAAAATAACGTCATTCTGCTCATCGAATAAGTTCAGATTTTTTTTTCAAGTTAGTCTGCTAGTATAGCTACAACTAGTTGTAAAAATGCTTTGAGTCACCGTTAAAGGGAGGGGAGGCAAGGTACTACACTGACGAAGTTTTTATCGTTTTCGAAAACTTCTTTACCTCTGCGTCCTCGCGAATCGTTATTAAACACTTTCCTTGAACCCAAACTTTTCTTGATAGAGTTTCATTTCGTTGCGCAACCAGACAAATATTTCTAATCAGTGGTTGTTTTGATAGCGTCTGAGTGATGGGACAGTGTATTGAAGAACTGATCGATAACATTCTTCTCGATGACACACCATCAGTGGCGTGTTTCTTTTTCAAGGTCGTAAAATGCCAACTGCGATTGAACGTACGACTGCCGTGATACGAGTTTGAAAGTAGTGACTGTTGAGACAAAACTGTTCGTCATCTGCTTTGTTGACGTCAAGTTGCTCTTAAAATTATGTTAAACTTTACCGTGTCCTACGAAAATTCAGCTGAAAATTCTGAACGAATTCTATAGATAACTATCTGCGTGCCCGGGCGGGGGGGGGGGGTACTTTAGGAATTTCTGGGTGGGGATGTGCCACTGGAACCCTGGAACCCTTAACCTATACTAGAGCTAGTTCAGCTGAATTTTGCTACCCTATACTAGAGTAAACTCCCCAAATCCCCCCTATCCTAGAGTAGCTGTTTCCCTAATCTAGATATCTTCACCCAACTGATCAGTTTCCTGAAAAATGATACCCTATTCTAGACCCAAACGCTCTGATTTATATACCCTATCCAAGAGTAAACTGGTTGAAAACCATACCCTTCACAGCGGCACATACCTATATAGCCCATATGTGGCAGTGCCCCCCCCTCCCTGGGCTGCGTGCTTCACTTGAAACTGCCTCTCTGATATCACCTGTAAGAAATAAAGTCTGATATGACTTTTATCTCCACTCAGGAAAGAAAGACAGCGTTATTTCACGCTGTGGAAAAGGGCCACATCTTGATTGTCAAAGAATTGCTTGACGCCGGAGCCAACACAGAAACGACGAACAAGGTAAGCTGCAGTTTGGCGACCTTCTGCCACCTCACACTTTGAATACCAGGTTACGCAAAATCAACGTGAATACAATATATTAATTTTGGTTTTGTAAGCAACTAAAAGAATACCATGGCTTCAGAGTTCCATTCACAAACTATGAATGCTAGAATGTGCAACGACATTTCATCCTTTGTGGTGATGTTTTAAAAATAAGAGGGTAACGGTTGTAATACGTTATATATTTCATCTAAATTGCGCTGTTTGAAAACATAAAAGGAGCTTTCGATTTAAAATATCCAGGGCAAATTACTCGCATCAGAGGTCTTGATTTTTTTTCTTTTCCACTGCAGGACGGTGAGACCCCTCTCCTTAGAGCAACACAGAAGAAACACACTGGTATCGTGTCTCTTCTGCTGGAGAAGGGCGCTAGTGTAGCTGTAGCTGATAAGGTGAGTGATTTCAGTATATAACAGAACTGAGCGCACCATAAGTCTTTTGCGCGTATTTCCGTATTTGGTCCCCCGATCGTAAGCAAGTGTGTAAGAAGCGAGGCCATAGGACCAGTTCCTTGTTTAGTTAGGTACAGTAAAAATGGGCAACGAAAAACGATCAATTTGTTTTGCAACATTGATGTAAAACGAGTTGAGTAGCGATGTGGCGCGTTTTACCACCTACGAAAAAAATCTTGCAACCTTATTTGCTGCAAGACACGTTCGAAAGAAGGTAGTTAAACGCGCAACATTGCTATTCAACTCGTTTGGCAACAATGTTGCAAAGCAAGTTGCACGTATTTTGTTGATCTTTTTACTGTAGCTTTAAGGAAAAGGCGTTATTGAGCGACGCTAGTTAATCGGAAGCCAGGTCTTTTCCCTGTTGATGCACTTCGACACTATTCATATTGTCTTTACTCTTATAGGGGCAATTTTCTCGAAAATTCGGTCAAAACCACTGCCCAAGAATGCAAACAAATAGTCACCTTCAGTTGATGTACGTCCTCAAAGACGTCTATGCTTAACCCTTTAAAACCGAATATCAAAATTAAAATTCTCATTTGCTACTTCCTGTACATTTCCTATAGATCTAGTAGGGAGAAGTTGTTAAAATATCAATCAAACTTGTGTGATATGTCACTAATTCTTGTAAGCAATCTGTGTTACAAAGCATTGATATTACGAGGAAAAATCTGACGCTGATCACTCGCAGGGCTTAAAGGATTAAGCTCCTTATTTACCAACAAAACTCTTACTTTGTCACGTTTGCGTCGACAAGCGATAGGTTCATAACGTGACCAGGCTGTTGCAAAGATTTATGCATGTGTATTTGATAGACCCCAATTGCAATTTTTACGCCAACCAAATAAGGAAATTGCGGTTTTTATTCCTTACTTGGGGCTCCACCCAACTAACGGGAACAGTGAGAAATGTCAAGTGTTATGAAAACGTTCAAGGCATTTCTCTTTTTCCAGGAGTTTCTTCCATTTCCGACAGCCAGAAAGACATGACATGTGATCTATCTATGGTAATATAAGATAACGTTTTGTTTTTTCAAAAGCGAGGAGACACCGCAGTCCACATCGCAGTACGAGGACGATACCGACGGATCTGTGAGCTTCTGTTGAGGAATCCAAAAGACGCTCGTCTTCTTTATCGGCCGAATAAAGCTGGGGAAACTCCGTACAACATTGACAGGCAGCACAAGCATAGCTTATTGACACAAATCTTTGGAACTGGTAAGGCTTTTGTTGTCTACTGGTAAAACGTCTAATTTTATCTCTGTTCCTGTGTCTTCCTTTTAGAGAGTCACGAAAACGATAGACCGCAAGCAGTCTCGTATTTATTTATTTTGAGACAGTAGAGTGCGCGTTAGCGCTAGCGACTGCCGTGTAGGCTCAATTACCGACCGCTGTTCAAGAAAATGACCCTGCACTTATAGACCGGACTTGGGAGAGCGGTTTAATCGAGCCTAACTTCTATGGGGCGAGCGGCGAACTTAAGATCGGCAGGGCCAGTTCTAGATGTCCGTTCTCGGTAGTGGCCCGGCATAAGGGGGTGTCCGTTAAGAGAGATTTGACTTTTATTTCAATCTCAGTTTCTAGACATAGTTACATAGTAATGATCACCGGATGAGCTTGTCAGCACTATTGGGATGATCTCATTAACCCTTTAAACCCCAATATCCACACAAATTCTCCAAAAAAAATTCTCTTGGAGATAAGTTGGGAGAGGTTATTAAAAAATCACGGCATTTTCTCTTTAGTGATCCTTTGATTTATTCTCATAACCATTTCTCTTGACAACATATGGATATTGTTAGGAGGAAATTGATGTTGGTCAATACTGGGATTTAAAGGGTGAACTCATTTTCATGTTTTTACGGCTGGCTTTACATAGTCATGTTTTTTTTTTCGTTCTAACAAGCGATCTCCGCGTATTGCCTTTTATCAGGGTTGTTTACTCCGGGTAAAAAGTGTAGCGAAGAAGTCATGGGATACGAAATCTACACCAGTGCCCTCGCAGACGTCCTTTGTGAGCCTTCGCTCACCATGCCGCTGACTGTAGGAATGTATGCCCGTTGGGGAAGCGGCAAGTCGTTTGTCTTGCGCAGACTGCAAGGTAATTTTTGAAAAAAGTTTTATTGCCACGATGTATGACATCAGTAAAAATACCTTGTCATCGGATTCCAACTCCAACCCTCTAAAATGTCGGCGGTTGGAATAAGGTGAGGATGGGAGACCTAAAGGGCTAGCCAGTGTTTAACAAAACCCCATTTCAGTTAAGCCATTTTCAGTTTGCCAAACGCTATTATGTTAGTACCGTTTTATTGTGAACAGTTTCATGAGAGCATATGGCGTAGACTAGAAAAACATTTGTCTTCTTAGAATGACCCACTAATGAAGAGATCTGCAGATCCAAAGATTTCCTAAACCGCGGTCTAAGTTAGACTTCGTTCAGAAATTTCGNAAAAAAAATTCTCTTGGAGATAAGTTGGGAGAGGTTATTAAAAAATCACGGCATTTTCTCTTTAGTGATCCTTTGATTTATTCTCATAACCATTTCTCTTGACAACATATGGATATTGTTAGGAGGAAATTGATGTTGGTCAATACTGGGATTTAAAGGGTGAACTCATTTTCATGTTTTTACGGCTGGCTTTACATAGTCATGTTTTTTTTTTCGTTCTAACAAGCGATCTCCGCGTATTGCCTTTTATCAGGGTTGTTTACTCCGGGTAAAAAGTGTAGCGAAGAAGTCATGGGATACGAAATCTACACCAGTGCCCTCGCAGACGTCCTTTGTGAGCCTTCGCTCACCATGCCGCTGACTGTAGGAATGTATGCCCGTTGGGGAAGCGGCAAGTCGTTTGTCTTGCGCAGACTGCAAGGTAATTTTTGAAAAAAGTTTTATTGCCACGATGTATGACATCAGTAAAAATACCTTGTCATCGGATTCCAACTCCAACCCTCTAAAATGTCGGCGGTTGGAATAAGGTGAGGATGGGAGACCTAAAGGGCTAGCCAGTGTTTAACAAAACCCCATTTCAGTTAAGCCATTTTCAGTTTGCCAAACGCTATTATGTTAGTACCGTTTTATTGTGAACAGTTTCATGAGAGCATATGGCGTAGACTAGAAAAACATTTGTCTTCTTAGAATGACCCACTAATGAAGAGATCTGCAGATCCAAAGATTTCCTAAACCGCGGTCTAAGTTAGACTTCGTTCAGAAATTTCGCCAACCAGTTCTTTCTGCAACATGGAATTTTGGTCAACCGATGCACACGAAATGCGCCTTTTGGAGTGTTTGCGTTCGATTGGAAAAATCCGGATTTGCCTAAAGAACGCACGCTAAGTAACTTTTTTTGTAACTCAGTCGTAATAGCATAATGATACATCATTTCCTCTCAGCTATACCCAGAGCATACCTCTCCGCCCCCTTCCCCTGACCTTTTATAGTCCGGAGAAACTGACTGTCTTTTTTTTCTCTTGTCTTGTTACAGAGGAGATGCGCGAGTTTGCCCATCAAGATTTGAGGCCGATCTTTCATTTTTCTCGTTTCATATTTGTTCTTCTTCTGGTGTTATGTACAGTTATTGGTGTTGTTCTCTCAGCATCTGTTAGCCTTGCTGCTGGAATTGGTGTCGGCGTCGGAATCTTTCTAGCATGTTACCTTCTATTCTTGTGCGCATATATAGCAGACAGACGTTATAACCGCGGCGAACCGTCCTGCGGTATCGGCGGTTACGTCACAAACGCGGTGTCGACAGTAAAATTGTTGTGTCAGCTTGTGTTCTGTGTTCCTCCATGTCCAGGCATAACCAAACCCAATATGCCAGTACGCTTTCTTTTCACAGACTTCAGCAAATTAACATGCAGCGGAAGCGAGGCAGCTTCCTTGGTGGGAATGATTGAAAATTTATGCGATGTCGTCGAGAATGAATTTGGATTTTTTGTGAGCAGGTTATATCGAGTGTTTCGCTCTCAACCTTCGGAATACGATGAGACGTCGATGACTGAGGCGCGTTGGAAACGCTGCTGCTGTTGTCTGCCCACCTTTACCGTCTTTCTCGCTATTGTGGCGCTTGGAATAATAGGAGTTGTGTTTTTCAAAGTTTACGGAACGAGTGGTGGATCTGTCATCACAGGGATCGAGATTGCGTCTGCGTCGATTGTTGGTGTGGCTGTGCTGATTCACCTGCCCACGCTATTTTCTATCTTGTACTCGCTGGTTTTCTCGCAGAAAAAGAGGATTTCGGTTGTAGCAACTCAGCTAGGACTAAAGGAAGAGGGATTCATACATGCTCTTAAACAAGAAGTGGAATTGTTGACGGACTTAGTGAACTGCGTAGATGGATTCACAAGACATCAAACCCGAGTTGTGATTTTGATCGATGGATTGGATAATTCGGAGCAGTCAAAAGTCCTGCAGCTTCTTGATTCTGTCAATTTGCTTTTTACTGACCCTGAGGCACCGTTTATCATACTAATGGCTCTAGACCCGAGGGTCATCATACGCGCTATCGATCAAAGCTTCAGCAGTATCTTGCGTGAGTCGCACATCAGTGCTTCGGATTACCTCAAAAGCATTGTTCAACTTCCTTTTTACCTCCCTGAACCCAAAACAAATTATACCGGTGTACTACCCCCTGGGGTAGTCACCCTTCTGGAGGAACTAAGAGGTGAGATACACTCGCAATCGGGGGCGGCGGCGGCGCCCGAGAGAATGTCGACGAGCGTCATCGGAGACGAGCTAGAGTGGGATGGGGAGATGCTGGATTACAGTACCGAAAGCAGCGTACCCCAGAGGATATCACGTGACCTGCACAACTGCAATGGCGGGTTGACGAGTCGGATGC
>CALNXI010001857.1:42492-64992 GCA_942486025.1 Porites evermanni | reverse complement strand
TATCTCTCCTTCGTGTTCGGTACACCATTCCCAATGTACTCATCCTGGCTTGTTCTTGGGCATTTCTTCCAGTCACTCCAGTAGCAGATGTGTCAGTCCAGGAGAGATGAACTGCCAGCTTCTCAAGACATCATCAGGTTAGAAAACTTACATTTCGTCCTTTCACTTACAAATTACTTGATGAACGTTCGTTGCTAGAAATGGAAAGCTTAAGCAAAGTTGGGCGACGCGCTTCAACCGGAAGTGAGGTCTTAGATCCCTTTTAACCTTTTCACTGCCAAATGTGGCCAAAGGCAAATTTCGGCCAAATTTGCAAAATTAATTTCATTTTCTAAAATTTTGAGAAACAAATAGCATCGTGTGAAAGTACAGGCAGAGAGCTTTCATTTGAATGGTCACATCATAGGATTTCGTCCATAGACTCAAAAGTTAGAGTCACCTTACAAAACTCCATCAAACACTCTGGCAGTGAAAGGGTTAATATGCCTTGACGGTACCATGGATAATAGAATATCCATGAGAACATTTGCCTGTAAAGTCAGGCAAAAACAATGCCCAATAATATGCTCAAAGACGTCCATTTCAAATAGCACTATATGGGCCTGTTTTGCAGAACGAATTGTGACCCAGATTCCTGAAGAAGAAAGAAGAAAGTGAAAACGTTTCTAATACAGTCCCATAATGCAATTCTCTCGCTCAGCCTTTTTTTAAAAAGCATCTTAAGAAAAACAGACCCTTGTCCGACAATATAAATTTCAACAAGATGAAACAGTATTTTAATTGTTCTTAACTTTACTACTGTGTACTTATTCTTTTTATATACCTATTTTCGGTACATTTTTTTTTTAAATTTTATTTGTATATCATCAATAGATAGTTTATCAGCAGGTTCACATCAGCTTTAGCTGCCTTTTAACTTAACCTGCTTTTCCAAATAAACTATGAATGAATGAATGAATGAAAAAATGACTGTGCCAGATGAAGAAGAAAGTGAAAGCGTTTCTGAACAGTCCCATAATGCAATTCGACACGACGCCGACCCAGTCTCTCGCTCAGCCTTAAAATGACCGTGCTAGATAGCCTTGGGACCCACCTTTCCTTATAGCGAGGCAGTCGGTTAACAATATAACCAGGGTATAACCCCCATAAAAGAATCGTTAATTTTAGACCCCATTTCACTTGGCCTTCCTTTGCAGGTCCATGGGATCACATCAGCCCGCTGCCCGCTCCTGGTCGGAGCACTGCAGACTCACCGGAACAAGTTCACCAAGAGACTCTTTCATCGAAAGCCCCGGATATAGTTCTCCAGCCTCCCTCGGTACCGGAGTCTGACAATGAGGAGGAGAATAATGAAGAGACTGTCGGCACAACAGAGACTGAATTGGATAAAGAGGAAAGCACTGCGAAACACAACGAAGTGTTTCGCCATGAAGACGAAGAGGATGGAGCAAGCGACGTGACGGATAATTTCGGTTTGAAGCACAGTGAAATTGACCAAGAAAATGTTCTTATTTCCATTGAAGATGACATTAATTTGCCGCCTCAGCCGGAAGCCCCCGCGGTATTTGACGATGATAGCGACGAGGATCTCCCTACACCTCCCCCGTGCGGCACAGATTTGATAACTTTCAGCGAGTCAGAGGATCAGAGAGAACGCTCTGACCTTGAAAACGAATCTTTAAGTGTCGAGCGAACAAGTACAGGTTTAGGGTTGGGAAAGAAACGCAATTTTACGCCAAGAGTCGAATGCACGTGCGAGAACCTTCATCCTTTACAAACAATTGATCCCGTGCGAGAGAGCAAAACATCCAGCAATTCGCTGTTTTTTGTCACCGAAGACAGCGTGGAGGCTGGTCGCCCTGCACCTATAGTGTTGACAAGAGCAAGAAATGGGCCAATCAAGGCTGCCCTGGCCGTCAAACGGAGTAACAGCACTTCCGGAAGTAAAAGTACTAGTAGTAGTAGTTCCGGTTCATTTCGACCACCTCTTCCCCAGTCCGTCTCAGTGGATTTCAGTCACGAGAGATCAACGCCGAGTCTCTCGATTCGGCAAAATTCGTTACCAGAGCCCCGAAGTGTAGCGCGGCCTTATTCTTCTTCGGATATTGTCACTATCGAGCACCCCCCAAAATTCGTGAAAGCGTTTCAAGATCATCCGCTGGCGAATACAGTCGATGAACACGAACCTTTTACCCAGGCATCAGATCCTTTAATCCCTGAAACTCCTAAGGAGGAGAAAGACTTGAACCGCGTTAGTCGTGATTCAAATGACTTTCCACCGCCACCCCCGTCCATCGAGGATAGCTCAACTCTTGACCAAGGGGACTGCCCTTGGGTGCCGCTTATGTCTCGATTTCAGGTAGACGAGGGGGTTTCGTCGATTGAGGAAAGCGATGAGCCGCTATTACCGCAACGTCGACTCAAAACGAAATCATCAACAAGCGAACATGAGCAGAGAATGCTCAAATTCCGATCTTACACGCCAAAAGGAAAGCCAACTTACGTCGAGGTTAAAAACAGCGAAGAACATGAGCAAAAAAGTGAGACTTGTGTGTGATAAGATCGTCAGTTTTCTTTGGTGGACGGTTGCAGCTTTTATACTCCTGATTCCCGGCTGAAATCAGTGGTGTTTTCTCAAAGATTACTGGGTTAGGCTGTGCATGCCCAGATGAGAGAAACGTCTCGGTACCATGCTTCCTCGGAAACCAATTCCCAAATAGTGGGACCGACGCAGTGGTTCGCGTTGATGTTAAAGACATTGTATGGGAGAGGGGGTGGGGGTATTCAACCTGTCAAAAACTAACTTGAATGTTTAAAAGTGCTCCTGTGTTTACAAAACTGTGATATACAGTCAGCTCCCTTTATAGTGGACACGGTAGGGACCTCGAGTCAGTATCCTCATTAGCGAGAGCTAGTAGGAGCGGGAGTTTCTTTTAGTCAAATGTCTGTAATTTATTTTTGCCTCGGATTTAGTTGCTGTCCGTATTACTAGGGTGTCCGTAAGGCGAGAGTTGACTGTATGTAGCAGTATCACATTTAGCTAAAAGAGTGTGTTTGTTGAATTAAGAAAGCGACAACTGCCAACTGGTCTGTGGCTCTGTGGCTTGTGGGATTTTTATTATTACTATTTATGTTGGATAGAATCGTGGATGCAACTTTGTCAATATGTATAGCAGCCTCTGCTTATGAAATCGTAATTTTATTGCCGACAATTTTTTAGCGTTGTTTTTATCCTGTATTATTTTTTAATTGTAGTAATAGGAGTAAGTTTTGTTTAGTTCATCTTTCGATTTTATTGCGGTTATAGACCGCTTAGAAATCAAATGTATTGATTCTTGGCGAGAATCGAATATCGTGTTCAATTGTATTCATTCTTAGAATTTATTTATTTATTATGTGATGTAATGAGCTAATTTGTAGCTTAAGAGCGTATTGATGAAATATGACTGAACTGTAAATGAATCGAATTATATATGGAGAGAGGCAAAAGGTCAATGTCAGTGAATTCTCTGCAGTTCCTAGTTTGCCTTTCGATGGAATGAACAATGAAAAGTATCTTTAAACGCTTGTGTGTTTTTGTGATACCGCGTGTAAATTCCAAATGACCACATGGCTTCCTCCATTCAGACCGTGAGCAATTTTCAGCAGAGGCAAACCTTCGGAAAAGGAGAGGGACTGGGAAGAAAAATAACAGTTTAAGTTGGGTCGTGGAAAAGAGCAAGTCTAAAACAAACTCTTTCTCTTGCCCAGTTTGCTCTAATTCGCTGTCACGGTGATATCATCTGGGGTATCCCCACTCCTAAAACCCTAGTGATATGGGCATCCCCTGTAACCCTAACCCTAACCCAAATCGGTTAGGGTTTTGGGAATGGGGATGCCCATCACTATGATATCGCCACCTTAGAAACGAGAAGAAAACTGGGTCGAGTTAACTTTCGCAAAGACTTCTGTGACTGCTGCTTGGGACATGATTGACAGGTGATAAAAATTGCCCAATAGCTGACCGGTGCTTAAGACCGGTGCGTCCCCAGTAACGATTTCAGAAATCCTTGCAGTTTCCTTCCCAACCTCGTCCCCAGGGTCTTCTCGCTTTCTAATATGGCGGCGGCAGCTGTCCTGCCATCGCCATTTTAAAAAACGAGAAGACTCTGGGGACGAGGTTGTTTCCTTCCAGTTTCTATGGTGTCAGTTCAACTTGAGAATTAATCCGTTTTTATTGCCCGAGTCTCTCAAGCTCGTTTCCTGATGTTACGGATGTTGCGATGACCAAATGACGTAGGAAGGAAGGAGTCATGGCAAAGAGGACAACAGACGTGCCCTGTGAACATATGAACAGTAAGCTCAGACGTCAGCATACAAAGGCGCCACCGGCAGCCTCCCTCTGTCCATTTATGAGCTTACTGTAAAAACACCCAACCTATGGTGTGAATGATGTGATGTGTGAAGGTTGGCCACACCACCGGGGTCTACGTCCCCTACTCTTTTCGAGCAGTGATGCAGGCTCTTTTACGTCCCACAAGAACCAGATAGTGTTGTGAGACGGGACCTACGGTTTTTCGTCGTTATCCGAGAAGACTAGAATCTCTAACCGTTTGCAGATTTCATTACAAAGGCAGCACTTTCTTCTCAGTTATTTAAAGACCCTGCGTGTTGGTCCGTCCGGGGTTTGAACTGTACCCGTCACCTCCCAAGGGCTCTTTCCTCCCAAGAGGCTCAAAGGGGCATGGCGAGAGTCAGCGAGTCAGTAAGTGAGTTCGGGCGCAAAATTTATTTGACTTGACGAGCGCCACACCATAGCTAAGTAAATCTATCCATCCTAGAAAATTTGGTAATCACGTGACCGTATACCGCCCGACCGCCCGAGCGTCCCTCCGTACCACAGGCAACCAATGTTTAATCCACACTTTCGAGCTAGTTTGGGAGCCCTAGGAGAAAACTGATTGCACATCAATGTTGTAATCAATTGACAGCTGTCAAAACAGGGTATCCGCTGACCAGATATCACCCGGCCGTATCACAAGTTTACTTTTAAAAAAAGCATAGGAAATAAGCTTTGTTAATGAGCCGCAATATTAAAATTCTGATTTCAAACTGACCTCGGGCGCAAAAATTCAGCCAGCTATTACAGGCAGGGCAAGGAAGGCAGTTGCTTTTGATTTTTCTCGCTATGGTCATGCGTTGCATGGTCACGCTCTACGTCCAACCCTAACCCTAACCCTAACCCTAGGGTTGACACTAACCCTAACCCTAGCTAACCCTAACCCTGAAACAGCATACGATAAAAAATGATAGACTCCGACCCCGACCCCAGCCTCAGCCCCGACCCCGATCCCGCGTTTTACTGACACCCCTTTTTGAGTGAAAACAAAGTAAAATGAAGCCGCAGTTCCGGGGTGTATTTTTTTAAAAAACACAAGAAAAAACGTTAAGTGAAATTTCGTACTCGTACTCGTGCGGATAAAAATGTCCTAATCCAACCGGCTACGTACGTTGTTTCCTGTCTTATACAGACGAGTCGACATTTACTTGAACTTTCCAAACTACCGTAAAGTTCCCATAGTATGCAACAGAGATACCTACGTACAAAATACAGCAATCCTCTGATAAAAACGAGAGCAATGATTAACAAGTGAAAAGGAATTCATTTGTCCAGTTTCATGTTTTTGTCTGCCATCGATGGTCTACCGGACTGCCGAAAGGGTGAATCAGCCGATGTAGAGGAGATCAAATTCTTCTCTGGCTCAGGGGAAGACAGCTAAACTCAGGCCCTATGCCCATGTATCCGTATTGGTTTGAAAACGCATTTTTTCTCCGTTTTCAAAAAAATTCGCGTCCACTCGGAGCGTTTTCTGATCGTTTACGATGAATCGATTTGAAAACGACAACTTACCCAACTGCGCATGCTTGACCCATACGTGTTAAAGGACAAGAAACCTTGAATAAGTTTCTAATATTTTGCGGAGTGGATTGGAACTTACAGTGTGACCTCAGCGTTGTTTTCGTCTGTCCTCACGTGCACGCGAAAACAGCGTTTTCGAGAAGTTCCGTTTTCATTGATCGTTTTCATCGGTACGTGTGGACGGAAGCCGTAGAAAAAGTTGCGTTTTGAAATGAAAAGGGATACGTGTGGACGGAGTCTCAAGCAGTGTTTTTAGTCCATGACAAACAATTGCGTTTTATAGTGCAATATACAGAAGTTTGAGTTTTAACTTGTTCAAATAACGTTCCTGGTGTTGATATGAACTTTTATATCAGTTTAGTTTTTACATTGTGCAATCTGTGAACTGACGTTAACGATGTTTGATTTGTTGTAAAGTGCCTTATCATGGTAAATTTGTAAATGCACGAAGATATTAGTATTATACATTAAAAATTTGACCATGGATTGTATTGGAAAACAATAAACGCATTATACATGTAGGTATGTCCTAGCGAAATTTAAAAAACTTATTTTCAATACTTTTGTTGACTCGCGCTACTTTCGGGGGCTCGCTCGGGATTTATTAGAAGTCAGAAACTTTTGACGTTACTTTCGGGGACTCGTAACTTTCGGAGGGTCGCTACTATGGGAACTTTACAGTAGTGTTTTTAATTCCTAATGAGTTGACCGTGGTCAAATAAAAGAAAGATATTTATTATTCTACAAAAGTGCCCCCACCAAAAAAGAGGGTGGGCTGAACCCCCCGCTTCCGCCGCCCGTTGTCCCATAACTGATTTTATACAAGAAAAAGATTTGGAATTATGGAAGAAGGTAACCACTAACAGTCACTATTTAAATGATCTTCTTCCCATGAAGGGCATGTGGAAACTACGAGACAGGAGTCACCACGATTACATCTTGCCGCTTGCTAGGACTGAAAGGTTCAAGCGATGTTTTATCAATAGATGTCTCATTAATTTTATTTAGATTTTCAATTTACATTTTATACTTTGGTATATATTATTACGCGATTGTTGTTAACTCACCCGTAAGTTTGTCTGCTTGTGGGTGCTATTTTTCAATAAAGACGTCATAACACGAATGAAAATTGTCTTTTCGGCTCTACGATTGGTCAATGGTCCAAATGCGGAAGAGAACGGTCGGTTTCCAACAGGGGCAGGAACGGGTGACGAACCGTGTGGGAGGCTACCAAGACAAATGAATGCATATCGACTGTGTTCTGAATCAAAATAGTGTTTGGAGACAAATTATTAGCGGCAGAATTGACCAGAAGGGACAGGAGACTACTTCAATGTAAGTAATAACCTTTAAGTCGAAACCCATGTTTCCTATAGTCCATGCTTCTTGCAGTTGAAACTTAGTTGAAAGAGTGGAATTTTTACCATAAACTAAGCTTACATGTAAGCTATATTGATCTCTATTAACAGCAGTTGTCTGTAAGAATAGAGCTATATTGAAAAGTCGCTGCCACACTATCTCACCGAATTGGCTAAAAATTGGCAACTAGACTTGATTTGGGGTCTTTAATAAGGAATAGGTAACTTTAGGTTCTAATTCCTCCTATTTCGGAAATTATTTCCTTTCAAAGTATAACTGGAGATAGAGCAGTGGAAACTAGCGAAGGCCAACAATTTATTGGGAATATAAATGACGGTGTACGTATCGGCCGGACTGGAAAAAGTGGACAGTTGTTGGAGGTAACATCAACAGAAATGAGAACATCGGTACTCGACACTAGCTAGAGCCGCCATGGACAAGTGATTTGTCAACTTTTTGAATGAAAAGATACTTTTTGTTTATTGGAATTTTAGCGGCATTTATTGTAGAGAACTTTTCGGCACTGAGTGGCCTATGGAGATCAGCCGCTCTGCAAAATTCATAGCCGGCGGAGTGAATTGTTCCGGACAAATCATTTCTTTGCGACGTTTTGACAAGGTTTCCGTGTGAGATAAAGCCACATAGCGTTCAAAACTTAACTATGAAGAACAAGAAATTCCGCAGCAACCGCTTAGAGTTTCAACCTTCTTTTATCGGAAAGCTTTTTTATTACAGTTTTGCAATCGCGTGGAGCGTGTTTTAGGCCCGCAGTAGTCAATCGATAAAAATTGGTATCGATAAAAATCGGTAGCAATCGAGTGATTTTTATCGATTGATAACGGAATTCGGTGAAAATCGATAAACTAAATTGCTGTGTCAAATCGATAAAATCGATTTTTGATAATTTTAATGATTTATAACGGACGTCGGCCGTTGTTGTCCAGTTGGCATGAGTTAGATAAGTTCCGCTCAAAAAAAAAAAACACGTCCACGAGTAACATCAGCACACACGTTTCTCTCTAAGGCCCTTTATTTTGTACATAACAACAAAAACGGTTCGGTCTACAATGCACTTACATTCAGTTCTCGCAGGCGAGTATCGCGAGAAATACAACCTAAGCCTAAATTTCAAACATTCCTTGGAGTCGAAGGGATGTCTGAAATTTAGGCTAAAAGATTTTTCACCATAGATTTTCACGGTTTTTCGTTATCAATCGATAAAAATCACTTGATAGCTAAAGATTTGTATCGATTTCGATTTTTATCTATTGACTAAACTGACAAATCCAGGATTTAACCCGGAACTACACCGACGTTATTTGGAAAGGGTGGCAGATGGGCCCGCTACAAACCTGGCCAATATATTTAAGACTGGAAAAGATAAGATTATTTTTAAGATTTCTTTACAGTCAAGCGAGGTCAAGCGTACCCCCCAAGATCCCATTAATGAATTTATTATTCGAAAGTTGAATCCGTCGGTAGTTGCAGATTTTTATTTTTAAATGCCAAGATCTCATTGGTTCCTAAGCATCAACTCATAGTACCTTCAACCTTATTGGCTCTTGCAACAAACATCCGAACGTACAAAGATACAAAGATACTAAAGATACAAAGCCACAAAGATACATACGCTCACACCACTGACAGATGAACTGGGGAGGAGGAGGGAATACCCGGAGGGAATAGAAGGAAACGCTTACCCGCAAACCCCACCATTTTGAAAAACTGCGTTCGCCCACGAACGCAGCTTCTGATTGATGCGGTGCAGATTCATCTCTGCATTCTTGCATGCGTAATGAGCCGTGAATTCACACGCGATTCAGTTACGAAATTTCTACCAGCTCAGTTTCCCTGAATTTGATGTAAATGTCTTGTAAGAAATTTAATCCATTCAAAGATTTTCAATCTGACCAAATACAGAGAGAAGTTCTCGCAAAATATTCACTGCTTGGGGGGTACGCTTGACCTGCCATGACTGTAAATAGTGATAAATGTTTGATCCTTCGACTGTCAATTGCAATTCAATCAGACCAGTAGGCTCGATTTCCGCCGTCTCCCGGGTCCGGTCTTTGAGCCTATCAAACCAGGTATGTTTTGTTTACGTGCGTCGTAGATCTGGTGCTTTGGTCTGATGAACAAAACGAGTTTGTTATCGATTTCTACTGATTGATCGATACAATCAACATCAGCATCAAAGCTTTAAATGAGTCACTTACTATTTATAATTTATTTGGCGTGACCTATGGCAATGGCAATCATTTGAAAGGCAGCAATGTGCCTGCCCTCACCCCGGGTACCATAGACCGGGTGGTACGAGTATGATGGCCCGTGGTAACACCATCAGGACTTCGATACTGCGAAATCGCAAAAAAGCCCGCTGCTCCCTTTGGCTATTTCCTATCGTATTCCCTTTATTTGCGTCAGTAGCTGCCAAAAATTGAAAAAGGTGAGAGGAGCGTATATCGACAAAATATAAAGTGGCTATAGCACTAGGTTTTTTTGATTAGGTTTCTTCGAAAAATAGTTTAATAAGGCAATGGTAATATTTAGCACAAATAAAAACAACACTGAAAAAATATGGAAAAAAATTGTTTGCAAGAAGATGACGATATAATTCTTGTAGCTTCTTTAGCTTTTGGAAAATCAGTTTCAGTTGATTATACTCTATCTTGTGTTCTGGTATAAGGATTATACGATTTTTAAGTAAAATCGGGTTAATCTCGACGAAATTGGGATGATTGACATCCTGCTGAGAGATGACACCCAGACACAGAATGCATAAGTTTTGGTGCACTTCAGTCGGTGACCTTTATCCATTGCTTTCCATTCCCAACCCCTGGCGAACTTCTGTTGTACACATTTCAATCACTGTCTCGACATACATTCATGTATAAAAACTCTTCAAAACGCTGCCTAACTACAAAATACCAAAAATTTAGAAAAACAAGATACTAAACACCCATATTGTAGCACCGAAATACTATATACCTGAATAAAAAATAGCCTGGATACCCGAATACTCGAAACCCCTAGCCGGGCCTGCAAAGAAGTGTCTGGTTAATTCAGCGGAAACGGTGAACCAAACTGATTTGATGTGCGAGATGTATCTATGTTACGTATTACATCACAAAATAGCGTATTTTTCGCTTTTTGAGAAAAAAATTAAAATTGAAATATGTTTCACTTTCCCTATGTTTTTACATCCTTTGAATCACCATTTATTAGAAAATCTTCCTGCCAAGTTTCAGCGATTTTAGAATTTTTATTCCAAAGATATTTGCATTTAAGTGTGAGCTATATGGTTTGTACCCCTGGGCTGCGCCACTGATCTAAATTATGTTTGATAAAAAAGAAAATAAGCAGGTCTGACAATAAGAAACATTTTGATTTGTGGTTGCAATCCTTACAGAAACTGCCCATATGTACTCTAAATTTCTTAGTGCTGCTCTAAAGCTGCGGCCAAATGAGTGTAATACATTGACGCAACATTATTAGGTCTTGTTAAATTCAACATGTTGCACTCATTTGACTGCCTTGTTGCATGATGTTGAATGTAATTGTTTGGTTTCCATCAAAAAGTGTCACGTTTCCTTTGTTGGAATTAACACTTAAAAAGTATGTTTCATGTGAGGCCTTCAATTACTATTCTAGCAATTTCGTCCTAATAAAATGACTCATTGCATTTTGCAATGGAGTTATCTAAGAACGTATTCCTTTTGATTTCAACTACTAAGTCTATGATGAGATGTGACTTGGCACTGCCTAGGAATGTCAGGTTAGCTCTTTAATTTGTAATTCACGCTTTCTATTCAGTTTGGAACAAATTTGTTTCTCTTATGTGTTGAGTATTGTTTTTATGTTGATTGCATCTGTATCCAACTTCCAGCTCCACCAAGAATTTTCCAAAAGCATAGGAATTAACATTTAAAAAGTATGCTTCATGTGAGGCCTTCAACTTCCACTCCATCAAAAATTTTTTTAAAAGCATAGGAGCCATGCTATGATTACTATTAAGTAGCTTTGTTTTCCTCTATTTTTTTTAGCAGATAACAGATTATTTGGTGAAACACTCTCAACTGCCACAAGGTGAATAAGAAACATATTATTTCAAGATTCAGTGGAGTTAATGGATGTACTGTAGACATCTACCCATGGCAACAGCTGTAATTAGAATAGGATGGGAAGGGTTGATGTTAGTTTCTTTTTTCCAGCTCAACTGGTAGTGGTAATCGTGGTCCAGAAGAATGGCATCAGCATGTGACACCAGATCTCAGGAATCATCTTGTTCATAAACTGTAAGTGTATTGTTTTTATGAAACAACAACAAAAAAAACGCTGACGTATTTGCAAGTCATTTGCCAATTCTCAATTTTAATCAATCACTGTTTTCTCAGACTACGGCCCCCGACTTTTTGTGAAACCCGAAGGTATTATCATTTTAATCCTGGATGAGTAAATTAAAGTCAAAAGCCGTAATTCTGGGCAAGCCTATTCTTTTATTTGCTCGCACTATGTCTATTGTTGCAACAAGCACTAATTATAATTATCAGTAAGTGTAACACGAAATTTGTTTTTATTGCTGTAGTGTGACAGCAATCTTCCCAACTCCGGTGCACGATCCAGCTGCCCTGAGACATCAGCGCATGGGTAATCTTGTTTCATATGCGCGCAAAGTAGAAGGGGATATGTTTGAGACGGCAAATAGTAGGGTAAGTTGAATTAATAGGGCAATCGTAGACGGCTCTTAACGCTCGCTCTTGTACTCGCTCCATCTTTCTGCTACGCCCGACAGATATGCCACACTGTATGACAGTATGCAATTTGAGGCATTATGAAAGAAATGAAAATCTTAAGTTTGGCTGATGTTGTTAACATGTTTCTAAGCCTCATCAAAACTCCAACCTTCCTAGATGCGTTTTTACATACCTCTCCAATATGCCTACTAAAATTCAAATGCTCGTCAATGGTCACTCCCAGTAATGTCATTTCAGAGTGACTCTCAATATCATTGTTCTTCTCAAGTGTGAAATACAAGTATGGCGATTTTTACACTGTACATGTATTCAATAAGGAAAGTGATAATATATAATTGTCACCTAGATAAACAACCTGGTGATCTGGGGCCATTCAAAGGATGTTATTCAATAACATCCACTGAAAGGTCCTTTTCCCCGCGAAGTAAGAAGAGTCTTCAAACATCAAAACATCCTTTAAACGGAGGCAGTGGCATCTTCTTGTTTGAATTGATTGGAATCAATCGATGAATGATCGAAAAAGTAGGACAAAATCTCTCACCAAAAAGTGCAGATGAATCACATATGAAACTTCGAGGCGAGCGTGACGTCATACGTTTACGAAATCCGACCGAAGATAAGAGGGACTTTCGACGGATGTTAACGAGTGCTGACCGTTTTGAGCTTTGCCACAGGCAGCCCAATAAACAAACATTCAACGTACCCGTATGTTGTCCTTGTGCCACTTAACTGATTACCCGTATGTTTAACATACAATACAAGGCGGTTTGTTTTTTAGCGGAATGTTGTGTGCAAGGTGTTAAGTCATGAATTATGTTCTTACTGGCTAGATGTTGCGATTCAGTCATTAACTTGCATCATATGTCTCGAAGGTAAGTTATTTTTATGTGAATTTTGACCAAGCACTGTGTCGTTTGTATATGAAACACGGAAGTGAAGAGTAACTTCATGCTAGGCCAGGTACGAAAAGAAAAAAGCTTAGCCGCCATAAAAAATATGCCCTGATTCGCTCACATATCAGAACACACACGCGGATTAAGCCTATCAATAGAGTACAGATATAATTTATTTGCGCACAAGTGACATTTTAGGCAACTTTTGCGCTTATATCCCGACGTATCTAATCGAACAGAAACGAACAGAATTTCAATCGAACTTAATGGTTTCTTAAATTCGATCGATTTCGGCAATCGAATAAATCGGGCACGGAGTTCTTCATGAGTTCGATTATGAAACAGACAGAGTATATAATCACGGGCAGTCATGTCTGAAGCCCGTCAACTCAGTACATCTAGTTATTAAAGTGGAATGGCCAGTCTCAACTATGCTCAGTATAAGTCTCATAAATCTCTTGGTAGACCTTGAAGTTGGTACCTTTTTTGTGAAAAAGAAAACAAGGGGGGAGGGAGAGGAAACTCTGGAATAAAAATGGTATGTTTTGCACCTTGAGTTCATGGGAATCTGTTGGAAGCTTTCGTGACTGTAGACGCAGTCAGCCGTCCGAGACATGTACACTTCAAAGTCTTCAACAAACTGATCTATGATTTCCGCGTATAAATTATCTCCAATACGTTGAGAAAATTGGTTTGGATTACTCCAAGCCGACAAAAGAAAACTTTGAATTTCTTTAAACTGGTTTAAATAATGGAACCACTTTATTTTTAGCTATCGAAGACGTCAAATGTCTAAGTACTCGGACAAAAATGACTCTGCGTTTGAACAGTAAAAACAGATCCGCTAGTCACACGATCCCGATAAATATAAAACAACGTGTCACTGTATATTCTAATCGCCGGTTCAAACGCCGAACTTGACATGAGCCGAACCTGATAAAGGGATAACCAAAATTATCGTTATAAGATGGAGAAATAAACTAAAAAAAGTATTTTCAATTCAGTAGAACCCCCGTAAATCGACCCGTCTAAAGGCAGTTTTGATAGAATAGCGGGGATTGGAGTTATCCGGTCGATTGAATATTCAATGTGCAGTTTACTGATTTTCAGCACTTCAGTATACAGTAAAGTGCAAATTTAATTTATCTCATCAGGACAGCAACATGATATTGCATTCTTATGATACGGGATCTGTTCGTTGCACCGATTTTAAAAAAATCAAATTGCTGTAGTGTTAGCCCATGGTTAGTAGAGGAGACTGGTTATGAAAGCCGCCAGGTGGAAAGCCGCCGGTGAACCTCAAAGATGAAAACAACGGTGCTACAGTTTATATTGGAAGCTCCCCGACTGTGCACAATCTTTTGTTTTTTTGTTCACAAATTGTGACTGAATAAATTAATGTGATATTTCTATTGGTCAGTATAGGAATGCTATTGAACGTCGTACAAGGTCAGGTCCAAAAAAGCTAACAAAAACATACGACAAAGAAGTCTGTCGGGCTTCATAAGCATTCCACTTTCTTAGCTTGCTATGGTTAGCCAGTTTTAGTTGTTACTAAACAAGTACCGGGTATGGGGGACGAGGAACGATAAAGGAACGTCAAACAGGCACTTAACCGGCAGCCATCGTTTTCTTGAACTATCTGTTGATTGCTGATGAGATGCTTAAACTGGAATTCGGAGGTGATAACTTAGGGTGCGTTTTTTGGGGGAAATCCAAAAACCGATTTGTGATCTCAAATCATATGGATTCTTCACTACCAAAAAAAGGAAGATCTGAAAAAAGGATCATTTAAAGGGGCAGTCTCATGAGTTGCGCATGCTCAGGAAATCACCCTCTGTTTATCATGGCCGCCATGATGGATTCTTCGGTATTGTGGAAATATTTTGCTTGGAATTTCCTCGATTTCTTTAGTTTGACATTTAGAACGCACCAAAGCGAAGTCTTATCGTTAGGTAAGATCACAAGGATGTAGTTGTAAGAGCGCTTTCAGCACGAAGCGCAAAGGAAACAGTAACAGAGGATGTTCGTGCAATGGCCGGTGCGGAGACAGTTCTAATTCCAGTTGTAAAAATAGGGTAAGTTGTCATCGTAAGAAAATTATAACGATTGCATTTCTAGTTTTTCTGGATCTTCTCTTCGTTAGAAATTCATGGATGGTTATTTTTGTGCCTTTCAGGAATCGCAAGAACCGGTGCGACCACGGGGAAATCTTGGCTTTTGCCTGGCAAGTGACGCCAACCCTCAAACCGAAAGATTATCAGAAGATGCTCAGAGTGAAGGGAAATGACGATGTCAAGGTGGTATTTGGATTTTTTCACATTTCCAGAGACTGACGCAATGGTGCAATGACATATACATGTGAAGGTGAATAAAAAAGTGTGCTCTGTACAACTACAGCTGTACATGACTTTAGTCAGCTGCTTTTATAGTATAATGTGGATAACTTCTTTAGGATCTTCAGTTAGGGTAGCCGGTAGCTTAGCCTGATGAGCTTAGCTGGCTAACGTAGTAGGCTATTTTTCTTTAGCCTCTTGTTTATTTATTTATTTCTATTTTTTTTCACTCCTCTTGAGTCACTTTCTTTTGCTCTATCTTGGATGTATGTTGCAAGGTTATGAATATTGTTTTTCATGAAGACTTACTACTGTCTAGTAGCATTCAGATAGAAAAGACTTCTTGGCATTTCGGTGATTTTTTCTTCTTTTTTTTCAGGAATTTATTGGAACCTTGGATCCTGAAATGAAATTGCCCAAAATCATGCACCCAGATTTCTCACCACAGTTAGGGGCGCAAGAGTGTTTTACCATTCATCTTACTGAGAACTGTTTCGGTTTTTTTTACCATCCTGACCAGTGGCAATGCTAACAGATTCCAGACTTAAGTATTGCTGTTCCCCTGAATTGTATTCTCTACTGTAATATTGTATTAAGTAGTGGGTTTAGTGCCCTAGCTTTTTATTAAATGCAAGGATGGAGGTGAGCTTGTGTTGATACAAACCACTCCCTACTTTTCTTATTGAAAGTATGCATAATAATCATTGTTAGCACAAAAATACCGTGATTTACATAATAAAGCAGGAAGGGTTGTATTAAAACAGAGTCAACTCTAGCCTCATTTCCAGCTGCAACTGTAAAAAAGGGCTACCTGTATTTGCTTTAAAAAGCACATATGTGAGAGGGGAAACTTGATGCTCATCACTTCCAGGGCTAAAAGTATAACCCCAAAAGTCAGCTTATTTCCTTTGTTTTCTTTTACATTTCCCCTGACCATGGTACATTTTCTCAGATATTTGACATGCTGTGAATCAATAACAAGGGAGCATTTTTCCTAAACTTCCAAAAGAACTAGTGGTTTCCTCAATAAAAGTGTAAATAGTAATGTTTCAGTTNTTCCAATTTCTACCAAATTTGTGTACCTTTTAAGTAACGAAAAAGTGCTGTGAGAAGTTATAGCCGTTCGTAGCTCAGGCTTAACCATTTTCAGATAAGAGTAGGTAAATGAAAGGAGGAAGGATAGTTCTTTGCAACTGTATGAGTCACGATTAAGTTATTTTAATGATAAGGCTAGAATTAATTACTGTAAATCTCCTTCAGTTCACCAACATGGCGGCCCCTCGAGACCTCGTCAAAACTGTCATTCCTGTATCTTTGAAACCAAAGAGAATTCGAACCTTATAATATGCATTCAGTATTCAGGACACCATTCTAAGACTACATGCCGAAAATCAGCCAAATCGATGAGGTACCGTGACAGGCCGAAGTTCGAATTTTACAGAAAATCACTCTTAATATATATAAATATCTTATAAATAGTCATTATTCACAACTGTAGATTGCAAACGTCCTTTATGCAAGGTCCGTGAAGGCCATTACAATTTGCACATTTTATAAATCTTTTTTTGTTGTAGGAATTACAGTAATCAAGAGATTATTATTAATTACAGTTTGGTGCAGTATCTTAATTCTTGCTATATCAATTGACAATCTCCAAGTCAAACTCCTTGGTTAAAACCTGCATATAAGAACCTGCTTGATTATGCTTAGCTAAACAGGTTCTTATATTTTTGGGTGTTAAAGGGAAAAATTTCTGCAAGCCGGTTCTTAAACCACTGGGTTCTTATTAGCCGGTGTTTACTGTTCCAACAATGAACTATATATACTTTAATTTCAAACATATATTTGATATTGCTTCTTTGATATAAACAGTGAGTTGACGGTCAGAATTTTCAAACTCTGACATTAGTCTTGTCACCTCTATTAGATTTGCTAGATGGCTTATAAAAAATCAAAAGGCGGTCAGTCAGTAACACACGGACTACGGACGGAGGACTACGGACACTGTCAAAGACTCTTACTCAGGACTACACTCATCTAACCACTTACTAATTGTACTACTAAAATTCCAAGCAGTCTTGCAATTCCTCCTTTTTGTCATTATATCTAGGCGGGCCAAAACGTACTGAAGATGGAATTACAGCCTTTTGGTGATGAACAATTGAATTTCTTAAAGTTCGCGTCCTTGGTGTTAGATGAATTCCCAAAAGCCTTACGGCAGGCGTTCAAAACCATGTGGGACAAAAAGTATGGACATCGCCCTGGTTTACAGCTTTGGGACGATTCCACCATTGTGAGAAACATGTTTTACATTGAGGAGGCGAAAAGTGGCAAGAAGATTGAAGTTCCCGTCCACCAGTCTTACGATGAATGGGATTGTACCAGCCTTTTCCAGGCCACCATATTTGCTCGATGCTTTGCCTCAAAAGGAAGCACCCTCAAAGTTTTGTATGCAAAGCCCCTAGCTTATGGTAGTTTCCATGCCTCTGTGATAAGCTCTGGCGGAAACAATGAGGAGACATTTGCGCTTTCGATTGATCAGCTTCGTCTTCTTAGGAATTCGCTTTGTCACTCAACCAGATCTAAGATGGACAAAGCGACCTTTGACCAACGCATGAATTACGCAAAAGATGCGTTCCACGGCCTTGGCGTCTCAACAGCTTTAATCGATGCTGTTAGGAGTTTGACGGAGGCGGATTTTCCTACAAGCAAAGTTTGTCAATTGGAAACCCGTATAAAAGAAGAGACTGGGAAATACATCAAGTTTCTTGAGGAAGTAAGCTCAGATTTGATTGAGATAAAGGCGTTGTTAAGCGCTATCAAGCGAACAGTTGGAAGTGCTGCTAATAAAGAAGACATCGCTAGGTTAGAGCAGAAGATTGCAAAGCTGCAAGAATCGCAAGATGAAGGTGACGCTAAACCGACGGCTACAGGTAGCATCTCATGTTCATTTCTTCACTGGTGATATAGGTTTGAGGTTTATGTTTTTTTTTCAGCTGGGTTTCTAAGGCAAGCGAATACAATAAAACTACAATAGTGTGCTTGAAGATCGATATTGACATACGAGATTAAACTCCCCAAATCGCTCCCTATCCTAGAGTTGCTGTTTTCCAGAAGTAACTGAGGTAGACGCTTTCTTTGCTATTAAACTGAGTTGTGGGTGAATTTAGATGTGCCAACTTTTTTACTATTAACGGTTTCCCTAGGCTAGACTAAAATCTTCAACCAATTGATCAGTGTCCCAGAAAATGATACCCAGTTCTAGACCCAAACTCTCTGATTTCTGTACCCTTTCTTAGACCAAGTTGCTTTAAAACCACATCCTTCACCGTGGCACGTACCTATGAAGTCCATATATGGCAGTACCCACTCCCCTTCTGGTGGCTGAAAGGCCGGTTACTTATTGTAGTGTTTTTCCCCGTTTTATGTAAAACAACTGAATGTTTCCCTTGAACAGTGATAATGTGAAACGTAACCTCAGAGTTTGCTTAAATAAACAAAGCTTTTCCTAATTTTCTTTCTCGCGCGTATTGCCTGTCCAAGACATTTTTCTATTTCTTCGACAGTTTGACAGCGAGCGAAAGCGAACGCGGGGCGATGTAACCCCCACACCTCCGCGCATGTGGTGAATAAATCTCCCGCGGTTTTTATTTTTATACGCGCGTTCCACGATCTCGAAGGAGAAAATAGAGGATCTGTGGACAGGCTGTCGCGCTTAGGTCACTACGCAGTGCATGGAGCATTCTAAACTTTGACTGAGTAACTTATTTTTGCCGCGATGTGTCGTGTTTTTAGTGGTTACGAAGCTGATCTGTTTCATGCATATTGGGTATTTAACTCCCGTGGTTTATGTTATTCTTAGAACAACGCACTAGCCCCTAATTGTTTAGACTGTTCACAGTAGCCTATTTTCCCGTAAGATCGCCAAGATTGAGCGCTTTGCGGAACAAGGGCAGCCATCTTGATTTTAGATGTCCCTAGTCTATAGCCTAGGAAAGAGTGTCAAATCTACAGATTGTCTTCCGTACCGGTAAGGCACTCGATTAGTACACTGTGAACCGTCTACTACTTGTTTCTTCATTTCGCTTAGCGGTGCAAAACTATTTTCAGTAGGGTTTTCTTTTTTGACAGCTCGTCTTCGGATATGGTTTGATTGTGAGAAAATGATAAGCCTTGGTCCACGAGTCGAGGCTACAGGGATGGAAGCCCAGTCAATGTCCCAGGAATCCGCGCGAGAATCATTGGTCTCAAAACAACCACAAACTGTGACTACATTTGTAGCAGAATCACTAGAGGAGGCTGCAGCAGTAGAGGCAGCAGTAGTACCTGGCACATCGGAAAGGTCCCGAGTTGAGGATGTTACTGGTTCATGGCAAGACAATGTTGAAAGGGGAGCTATGCCCTCATCTCAGGATGTTCTGAATTTAATTGCGTCAACGTACTTCAAGAAACTTGATCCATCAACACCGGAGGAGTTTAATAAATTTATTCAGTATATGGAACAAGTGCGTAAAGTTGTGATCGTGGATGTGAAAACTGGAAGTTTAGAAGTCATGGTACAGTGTAGCTCTCTTGCGGTCCTTGAAGAACTCTGGAAAGACTATAGTACAGGTCAACTTAATGAAATGGCGCAGAAATTCCTTGTGACAGAGAGAATTCTTAAAGCGTTTGGTCTAGCTGAAGTTAAACTGACGACGACTATCAAAGAGGAGGAATACAGAGCTTGTATAGACGTTCTCTTGTCGAAATTAGAAGGAGGTATGTTCATAAACCAATTTAATCGCAATGTTAATAGTGAAGGTCTATGAGGTAAAAATATTGAATATCATACAACTTTCAACGTACGGGAGGTGAATAGTGGTGGATATATACCTATAAACTTTCTTTCTTTTCAACCGGTCAGGTCATTTTAAAGCGACCACTTACTGTTTCAGTTAAGCTGTTATTGTGAGGTCATATATATTTCGCTCAAAAGTAAAGTAGAACCCGGGTAACACGAACTCTGTAGTGAAACTAAAAACAGTTCTAGTTAGCGGTAAATTTCAGTGAAATCTTGATCAAGGGAAAGGAAATTTAGTTAACTTTAGCGGGGAATTCGAGTAATCCGAGTTCGAGTTATCAAGGTTCTGTATTAACTTGCGTAGCATGCGTTTACGCTGGAGTTCGTCGAGGAAGTTGTGACGAGAGCAAAAAAAAAAAAGGAATGACTGGGGAGGAGGAGGGAATAGAATGAAACGCTCACCCGCAAACCCCACCATTTTGAAAAACTGCGTTCGCCCACGAACGCAGCTTCTGATTGGTGCGGTGCTAGTAGTCGTGATTAAATAGCAATCAATACATCAATCAAACCAGGTATGTTTTGTTCATTTGAATTGTGTTTGTGCGGAGGTTTATCAGATCTGAGTCCTTTCAAAGTATAACTGGAGATAGAGCAGTGGAAACTAGCGAAGGCCAACAATTTATTGGGAATATAAATGACGGTGTACGTATCGGCCGGACTGGAAAAAGTGGACAGTTGTTGGAGGTAACATCAACGGAAATGAGAACCATAGATTTTCACGGTTTTTCGTTATCAATCGATAAAAATCACTTGATAGCTAAAGATTTGTATCGATTTCGATTTTTATCTATTGACTAAACTGACAAATCCAGGATTTAACCCGGAACTACACCGACGTTATTTGGAAAGGGTGGCAGATGGGCCCGCTACAAACCTGGCCAATATATTTAAGACTGGAAAAGATAAGATTATTTTTAAGATTTCTTTACAGTCAAGCTAGGTCAAGCGTACCCCCCAAGATCCCATTAATGAATTTATTATTCGAAAGTTGAATCCGTCGGTAGTTGCAGATTTTTATTTTTAAATGCCAAGATCTCATTGGTTCCTAAGCATCAACTCATAGTACCTTCAACCTTATTGGCTCTTGCAACAAACATCCGAACGTACAAAGATACAAAGATACTAAAGATACAAAGCCACAAAGATACATACGCTCACACCACTGACAGATGAACTGGGGAGGAGGAGGGAATACCCGGAGGGAATAGAAGGAAACGCTTACCCGCAAACCCCACCATTTTGAAAAACTGCGTTCGCCCACGAACGCAGCTTCTGATTGATGCGGTGCAGATTCATCTCTGCATTCTTGCATGCGTAATGAGCCGTGAATTCACACGCGATTCAGTTACGAAATTTCTACCAGCTCAGTTTCCCTGAATTTGATGTAAATGTCTTGTAAGAAATTTAATCCATTCAAAGATTTTCAATCTGACCAAATACAGAGAGAAGTTCTCGCAAAATATTCACTGCTTGGGGGGTACGCTTGACCTGCCATGACTGTAAATAGTGATAAATGTTTGATCCTTAACTTCGACTGTCAATTGCAATTCAATCAAACCAGTAGGCTCGATTTCCGCCGTCTCCCGGGTCCGGTCTTTGAGCCTATCAAACCAGGTATGTTTTGTTTACGTGCGTCGTAGATCTGGTGCTTTGGTCTGATGAACAAAACGAGTTTGTTATCGATTTCTACTGATTGATCGATACAATCAACATCAGCATCAAAGCTTTAAATGAGTCACTTACTATTTATAATTTATTTGGCGTGACCTATGGCAATGGCAATCATTTGAAAGGCAGCAATGTGCCTGCCCTCACCCCGGGTACCATAGACCGGGTGGTACGAGTATGATGGCCCGTGGTAACACCATCAGGACTTCGATACTGCGAAATCGCAAAAAAGCCCGCTGCTCCCTTTGGCTATTTCCTATCGTATTCCCTTTATTTGCGTCAGTAGCTGCCAAAAATTGAAAAAGGTGAGAGGAGCGTATATCGACAAAATATAAAGTGGCTATAGCACTAGGTTTTTTTGATTAGGTTTCTTCGAAAAATAGTTTAATAAGGCAATGGTAATATTTAGCACAAATAAAAACAACACTGAAAAAATATGGAAAAAAATTGTTTGCAAGAAGATGACGATATAATTCTTGTAGCTTCTTTAGCTTTTGGAAAATCAGTTTCAGTTGATTATACTCTATCTTGTGTTCTGGTATAAGGATTATACGATTTTTAAGTAAAATCGGGTTAATCTCGACGAAATTGGGATGATTGACATCCTGCTGAGAGATGACACCCAGACACAGAATGCATAAGTTTTGGTGCACTTCAGTCGGTGACCTTTATCCATTGCTTTCCATTCCCAACCCCTGGCGAACTTCTGTTGTACACATTTCAATCACTGTCTCGACATACATTCATGTAT
>CALNXI010001857.1:0-42335 GCA_942486025.1 Porites evermanni | reverse complement strand
TATCGATTTCTACTGATTGATCGATACAATCAACATCAGCATCAAAGCTTTAAATGAGTCACTTACTATTTATAATTTATTTGGCGTGACCTATGGCAATGGCAATCATTTGAAAGGCAGCAATGTGCCTGCCCTCACCCCGGGTACCATAGACCGGGTGGTACGAGTATGATGGCCCGTGGTAACACCATCAGGACTTCGATACTGCGAAATCGCAAAAAAGCCCGCTGCTCCCTTTGGCTATTTCCTATCGTATTCCCTTTATTTGCGTCAGTAGCTGCCAAAAATTGAAAAAGGTGAGAGGAGCGTATATCGACAAAATATAAAGTGGCTATAGCACTAGGTTTTTTTGATTAGGTTTCTTCGAAAAATAGTTTAATAAGGCAATGGTAATATTTAGCACAAATAAAAACAACACTGAAAAAATATGGAAAAAAATTGTTTGCAAGAAGATGACGATATAATTCTTGTAGCTTCTTTAGCTTTTGGAAAATCAGTTTCAGTTGATTATACTCTATCTTGTGTTCTGGTATAAGGATTATACGATTTTTAAGTAAAATCGGGTTAATCTCGACGAAATTGGGATGATTGACATCCTGCTGAGAGATGACACCCAGACACAGAATGCATAAGTTTTGGTGCACTTCAGTCGGTGACCTTTATCCATTGCTTTCCATTCCCAACCCCTGGCGAACTTCTGTTGTACACATTTCAATCACTGTCTCGACATACATTCATGTATAAAAACTCTTCAAAACGCTGCCTAACTACAAAATACCAAAAATTTAGAAAAACAAGATACTAAACACCCATATTGTAGCACCGAAATACTATATACCTGAATAAAAAATAGCCTGGATACCCGAATACTCGAAACCCCTAGCCGGGCCTGCAAAGAAGTGTCTGGTTAATTCAGCGGAAACGGTGAACCAAACTGATTTGATGTGCGAGATGTATCTATGTTACGTATTACATCACAAAATAGCGTATTTTTCGCTTTTTGAGAAAAAAATTAAAATTGAAATATGTTTCACTTTCCCTATGTTTTTACATCCTTTGAATCACCATTTATTAGAAAATCTTCCTGCCAAGTTTCAGCGATTTTAGAATTTTTATTCCAAAGATATTTGCATTTAAGTGTGAGCTATATGGTTTGTACCCCTGGGCTGCGCCACTGATCTAAATTATGTTTGATAAAAAAGAAAATAAGCAGGTCTGACAATAAGAAACATTTTGATTTGTGGTTGCAATCCTTACAGAAACTGCCCATATGTACTCTAAATTTCTTAGTGCTGCTCTAAAGCTGCGGCCAAATGAGTGTAATACATTGACGCAACATTATTAGGTCTTGTTAAATTCAACATGTTGCACTCATTTGACTGCCTTGTTGCATGATGTTGAATGTAATTGTTTGGTTTCCATCAAAAAGTGTCACGTTTCCTTTGTTGGAATTAACACTTAAAAAGTATGTTTCATGTGAGGCCTTCAATTACTATTCTAGCAATTTCGTCCTAATAAAATGACTCATTGCATTTTGCAATGGAGTTATCTAAGAACGTATTCCTTTTGATTTCAACTACTAAGTCTATGATGAGATGTGACTTGGCACTGCCTAGGAATGTCAGGTTAGCTCTTTAATTTGTAATTCACGCTTTCTATTCAGTTTGGAACAAATTTGTTTCTCTTATGTGTTGAGTATTGTTTTTATGTTGATTGCATCTGTATCCAACTTCCAGCTCCACCAAGAATTTTCCAAAAGCATAGGAATTAACATTTAAAAAGTATGCTTCATGTGAGGCCTTCAACTTCCACTCCATCAAAAATTTTTTTAAAAGCATAGGAGCCATGCTATGATTACTATTAAGTAGCTTTGTTTTCCTCTATTTTTTTTAGCAGATAACAGATTATTTGGTGAAACACTCTCAACTGCCACAAGGTGAATAAGAAACATATTATTTCAAGATTCAGTGGAGTTAATGGATGTACTGTAGACATCTACCCATGGCAACAGCTGTAATTAGAATAGGATGGGAAGGGTTGATGTTAGTTTCTTTTTTCCAGCTCAACTGGTAGTGGTAATCGTGGTCCAGAAGAATGGCATCAGCATGTGACACCAGATCTCAGGAATCATCTTGTTCATAAACTGTAAGTGTATTGTTTTTATGAAACAACAACAAAAAAAACGCTGACGTATTTGCAAGTCATTTGCCAATTCTCAATTTTAATCAATCACTGTTTTCTCAGACTACGGCCCCCGACTTTTTGTGAAACCCGAAGGTATTATCATTTTAATCCTGGATGAGTAAATTAAAGTCAAAAGCCGTAATTCTGGGCAAGCCTATTCTTTTATTTGCTCGCACTATGTCTATTGTTGCAACAAGCACTAATTATAATTATCAGTAAGTGTAACACGAAATTTGTTTTTATTGCTGTAGTGTGACAGCAATCTTCCCAACTCCGGTGCACGATCCAGCTGCCCTGAGACATCAGCGCATGGGTAATCTTGTTTCATATGCGCGCAAAGTAGAAGGGGATATGTTTGAGACGGCAAATAGTAGGGTAAGTTGAATTAATAGGGCAATCGTAGACGGCTCTTAACGCTCGCTCTTGTACTCGCTCCATCTTTCTGCTACGCCCGACAGATATGCCACACTGTATGACAGTATGCAATTTGAGGCATTATGAAAGAAATGAAAATCTATTCAAACCGACTACAACAATTGTACAAAGATTCGGAGTAGTTTTGAGGTTGGAAGGATCTACGCAAAAATGTATGGAGAGGTTATACGGATGATTTTAAGTTTACGAGCAGTTACCAGTGAGGGTCATTATTCATTTCAGAGTGACTCTCAATATCATTGTTCATAACATCAGTTTTCATCTGTTTATTTTTATGCTTCGATCCGAGACTCATCGACTGAAATTTTTCATGATTACACATGAGTAGATTGTCCTTATACCAGTTTGAAATTTCCTTTCCCCCATAGTTCAAAATACTCTCAACGTCTTCGATTCTTTCCCCGAAAGTATGTAAGCTTGATGATCATCTGCATACATCATTACACTGCACTTATCAGTTTGTATGTTATACATAAGGTCGTTTGGGAAAATATTCCACATTAAAGGACCAAAGTTAGACCCTTGAGGTCATCCCCTTTCGGTTTTCCGCCAGTCACTCATGGTATCAGTTCCTATCCTAACTCTGTTCCATCTTTCGGAGAAATATGACCTCATAAGACCAATTGCACAATCTTCAAAACCATATGCCTTTAGTTTTGTCAATAATAGGGGTGGATGAAGCGAGTCAAAAGCTTTGGATAGATCTGTTGATAAGATCCCTACGACATTACTACTATTCAATGCTTCTTTCCAATCCTCCATAAGCTTCATCAAAGTCGTCTCGCAACTGTTCTGTTTTCGGTAAGCTGTTAGACAATTGCTCAATAGCTTCAAATAAGGCTCCATGAATTGCGTTACTTGGTTGCTAAGCAACTGTTCAAAAACTTTGTCGACGGCGGCAAGAATCGTAATAGGTCTATAGTTTTTAATATCACTGTGGTTATCCTTCTTGTGAAGAGTCACCCATATACATTGTACCCCTTTTCCATTGCTCGGGCCAGTTGCTGGTCTGTATGCATACATTGAAGATATTTGTTCCCTTTTGATTGCTGTGAACATAAGATCACTGAAAAGAAAGTTCAGTGATCATTTGCAAACATTTCGCTGATGATCGCTTTGGTAACAAACACTGGGATAGACTTCAAGACCCTTCAAGGCTGTTCTCTAAGGTAAATTAAAGGGAGCCCTGAGCTCAGAACCTGTAAAATCTAAGAAGCCCAGCATATGATTTGTATGGAAAAGGTAAGATTTTTTAGTCACCCAAGAGCAAAAGTTAGGCGCCAGGGGCCACCGGGCTCTGCTAGAGCACAGCCCTGGAATTCTATGCTGTCTTAAAGCTGGGTCCACATAATTACTACAGTTTTATTGCTCAGACCACTAGATGTTTTCAGCAATCAAAGCGATCGTGTTAAAGACCATGCTAGAGTTGTAAAGTCTAAAAAAGTTATTTTCATTCAAAGCAGTTTGAGCAAATTGGTGTTAATTGTTTCATTCATGTAAATTAGTGTAGGTAGATCATTAGATGTA
Source organism: Porites evermanni (assembly GCA_942486025.1). Taxonomy (NCBI): domain Eukaryota; kingdom Metazoa; phylum Cnidaria; class Anthozoa; order Scleractinia; family Poritidae; genus Porites; species Porites evermanni. The sequence goes on along the minus strand of CALNXI010001857.1, from coordinate 38,189 downwards.
CATGTAGACAAGAAGCTAAACACTTTGCTCATAAATTACACAGGAGGAATATTATCATCTGTTAGCTGAGAAAATCTATAAAATTCAAAAAGAGCTAGAGGAAAGACGTCAACGAAGACTGCATCAGCAGATGAGAGTGAATCCTATTGAAGGAGGACAAGGTAAGAGAGATGTCAAAAATTACTTGAAAAAATAATCCAAGCTTCAAATGAGATACGTTGTAACATCACAGTGTTATAGTGTGAACTGAAATGCTTACGGTGAAAGCTGGTCAAGTATTTTTGGGAGGGATATAGTGACTTCAAATTTTTTTAAGTTGATTAATTAAAAAAAAAGCTCATTGTTCTTTTCAACATTACAGGTATAAGTAAGAGAAATAAAAATTTTAAAAAAGTCGTATGATTCAAGAGGATTTTTTTTATTTGATTAGTGAGGCATCTTATAATAGACATGTGTAGTTGTCTAAAGCTAACATTTGAGTTCTGGAGAACCTGCCAAGTTGTGTGAATACATGCAGGCTTACTTCTCAAAATGCCTAAACTGTGAAACCCCATTTGAACTGTTACTTGAGGTTTGTAATGAAAAGCTCTTATTAACGACCACACATGTTAGAGCCCATAACCTAAAAACGTTTATTTTCGTAATTGAAAGCACACATTACTACCAGAACCTCTGCGAAACACTGCGTTTGCCTTGGTCTTCTCTCGAAAGCCTCTCGGAAACAAAGAAGCTGTGACGTTGATTAAGGAACGAGTTACATTAGATACAAGTAAACAAGTGTGGAGTTCTAGAAATATTTGAAACAGCTGTTAAAAGGTAAAACATGCCATGATTAGATGCAACAACACTGGCGACCCTAAGAAAGGAATTACATGAATAAAATGCTCTTTTTCAAATCCTAGATTATTTATGTCTAATGATGGCAAACATGAGCTGTCAGTTTACAAAATGTAGTGCTCAGCGGAACAGGTGTGCAAAAGAAATGTAATGTTTAAAAATTCCTGAAAAAAATCACATTTTGCTCGAAACGTAATTTTTTCCAAAGGTCTAACTTGTAGTAATATGTTATTTCAGTTAACACAATAAACATTTTTCGTCTTAGACCCTTTAATGATTGCAACCACTTTTGTGCAGTATCTGGTTGATCTTTTCCTTTTTACATTCTTGAACATCTTCCTGAAGCAGCATAGTTTAAGTCATTAAACAGAAAACCAGAGTTCCAAAACCTAAGTTAGAATTTGGTTGACTGTATTTTCTTTCTTGCGATCTTGAAAACTAATCTGTTTTCTGATGCACCACCTGTGTAAGTGCAGCTTTATTCCTGTTTTTTTTTTTTTTTTGACTTTTAGCGTTTTTCTGTATATCTCTAGAACGGCTCGACGGAATTCTTTTTAACCCTTATCACCGACTCATCACATAATCTTCATGATGCATACAATGATGTCTGAAACTTCATTTAGATTGACTCACTGTAACACCTTGAAATTTCAAGACAAACCTAGCCTACGAACCGGCCAAAAATCTGCGTTACAACAAAACAGCCGGAATGTTGCTACTGTTCTCAAATCTGTTAGGGAAGGCGAGAGCTTTCAGCATATCCGGGCTGAAAGGATCTTTTTTGTCTCGCGGCCTCCCCAAAATTCTCTGAGCCGCACTAATCATAGAGGAAACCAGAGAGTGATCAGATATCGTCGGTAAGGAGGCCAGATTCTGCGCCCAATCAATGCTAAACAACTCATTGAGTAGCGGAGAAGGACAGTTGGCTACATTAAGACGACAATGCAAGTAAACCGCGAACTGGAAAGTGTTGACCGGCAGGTGGCAAAAATGGTTGAACGAAGCCCATCTTCTCCATCTCGTGAAACCTCCAAGGTAAGCACGCACAGTCTCACCACGCTGGCCAGTGGCAGGAGATGGACAGGAATAGAACCAAAAAACTCAGTCCAAATGTCGGACTTGAAAACATCTGCAAAGAAAAAATACTGACACACACATACAAGAAAATTTTGCTAAAAAGAAGAAAAGAAATATGCAGGACTCACTCTCGAAAGCAAAATTAAAGCCGCCCTGAACACGGGCAAAAAAATCCGCTAAAATGAATTGGGCACAGGTGGTCTCTCATACGAGCACAGATGGTCCCTGGTCGTTAAAGTAAAAAACGAGAATAAACTCTGAATCAACAAATCGGAAATATATGTCACGTACAAACTTGAACAAAAAATAAAGTAAAACATGAACGTAGATCGCCTTCCAGAAACGAGCACCAAGAGAATGGAAAAACCTAACACCATTGCCTAAATACTTTACCAAGTCTCCTGATATTAAAACCGAAATTAGAGAAGTTTTTCCGCTAAACGCAGATAGATTGAAATTTAGACATAACCTTGCACTTAGACACGTAGTGAGAAAACAGGTTAGATTTTAGGATTGCGAAAAGAAAATACACCAAAATTTCCAAGAAGCGAAATATGATATTGAGAAGCATTCTGCCGGTAATCAAGATTAATTTGAATTATTTAGAACTTTCTTTTAAACAATATATCAAGGCTGTTGAAAATATAAGGTTTCTTTCTATTTGCAGTCAGACATACAGTTTTTTTTCTTCTCACGCGGAGGTTATTTGGTAAACACCAAACTTTAAGTTCCATTTAACTTTTCAGTGGTAAGTGTAGATCGTGCAAAATTCGGTTTTATCGATTTCGAAGTTTTTTGTTTATTGTTGTCATAGTGATAGCGATGTTACTCAAAACTACAAGTTGACAAACTTCACTTTGTTAAGGCGATTTGAAAACATTGGTGTGGTCTCCGAAAAACTGTATCGAAACACCTTAACTTGTGATTGCGTTTAGAAACTAACATGCCTTACCTCAATTTGAAACCATGATCAATTTTAATTTGGTACACTGATTCTTCTTGTGTTATACTTTCAGATTTAATTCCAGCCTCTGTGCAAGCTAGAGGAGAAAAGGCAGTTGCCGCTTTTCACAGAGCTCTTGAAACTGGTGGTAGCACGTATGATAAGCGTGTTAAAATTTTGCTTGTTGGCCAGGACCGTGTGGGTAAGACGAGTCTTGGTAAAGCTTTAAGAGGTGAACCTTTTGATGAAGCCGAATGCAGTACCGACGGAGTGCAAATGATCCCTGCTGTCATGAATGCTGGAACAGGCGCGTGGAGAAATCCAGCTTCTGTTGAACAAATTACAGTATATGATCATAAGGTTGCTGCAAAGACCGCTGAGAATTTATTAAGCACACTTTCGAAGCAGCCAGCAACGAAACAACCAACAGAAACCTCGATTAGCAGTGAAACAGTTCAGTTGTGTATTGAAGATGGTTAGTGCAATAAACCCACGGTCAGCCTTTAACTGTTGCTGAGACGCTTGAAACTGTAGTTTCTGTGAAAACTTGAGAACGTTTCGGTTATGTAGGTAGACAAACTAGTCTGCTGGCCCCAGTTGTTCAAACGTTGGATAGCGTTATCCACCGGATAAATCACTATCCAGCGGATAAGTATTAGGGAAACCAATTACGCTTTCCACTGGATAGTGATTTATCCGGTGGATAGCGCTATCCAACGTTTGAACAACTGGGGCCTGGTTTAAAAGTTTCTATTTAAACTATCGATCTTTACTTGGTCGTAAAATAAAGGGAATTTTTGAGAAGCTGGGGACCTTTTCTTGAGGCCCCGGTAAATATAAATAACTGTGAAAATGAAATGATCAGCATGTCACGAGCGTTAGATAAAGAAAAAATCTGAGTCCCCGACAGGATTCGAACCTATGACCTCCCAGACACCGGACGGCTGCTGTATCCACTTGTCAAAGGGCTACAGTATGTTGCCCAGTATCCGGACGGTACCAGTATCCGGACACTTGAAACAAAAACTCAATTTTTGAGGCGCCCTTTTCATTTCTCGGTAAACGAAGTATTTCGAATGAAAGCTGAACATTTCAGCTTTAAGATGAAAGTTTTGGCGATTTGAGAGCTTGCGAAACAGTCGCAGAAAACGCCGTTCTGTTCAGGTGAGTAAACTTTTCATGGCTAATATTTACGCCGTTTACTGCGCAGTAAAATTAGTGCTGCTAAGAAAAGGGAGGGTAGTGTGTGATATTTTCAAAGAATCTGTTTTATTTTTAAAGTGAAGATTCTTAAGGAAGTCAGGTTTTCAGAAAATTTATTAATTCTTCTTGAAATTCGATTTGTTTGGAATAACGGAGGCCAGAAACATTCACTAAGTTTTGATGTCATGTGCCCAGTATCCGGACAGTTTTTTCTTTGCTGTACAGAATCGATGAATTAGCTGTGTACATTATCTGGATAAGATTTATTTCATATCAGTAACTATAATTAAAGCTTAGGATATATGATATAGTCGTAAAATGTAATTCTACTCAACTCCGTATGGAAATTTTCTTCACTCATTGAGAGGCGACTCGATTTCCTGTGCACGGCTTGTTTCGCGTGACTGCATTTTCTATATATAACTGAAAGCGTCTGAGTTGAACCTGGAATTCTCATACTTTCCCCGGTTGTGACTGCTAGAATGGGGTTGCAACGGTCTGAAAAATGTCACAAAGGGATTGAGAGATGTGAAAGAAGGAGGAATTAGTGCTAGAAAAGCAGGCTTTTTGTGGGGACTGAGCATGAAGAAATCAACAATGCAGGTCAGACTAAATAGGAGAGTGACCTTTGACCGTCCGGTTGAGGTCCCTTCCCCAAGCTCTTTTTTTAAATAAAAAAAGAAGAAAGAAAGTCGTTTGCAGATTGGCTATTTGAGCTTGCAAACTGCGGCTTCGGCATGTCCACGGATGCCTTCCTTAAATCAGTGAAAAAGTTCCTAGACAAGGAAGTAAGAATTGTATTACGTTGTTATTGTTGCGTCCGGATACTGGGCCAGCTGTCCGGATACTGGGCAACATAGGAGCTCTGCAAAAATATCAATTTCGCGACGGAAACAAAGGCAAAAAAGTTAAACTGTCTTTCGTCATATTAAGGACTAGATAGATTTTCTCTGGGCCAAATTTCAGAGCTCTTGCGATTAACAAAGCAAAGTTATTGCAATCTTAAACTGAAGTGTCCGGATACTGGGCAACATACTGTACTTGAGCTTGAGAACTCATGGAGAATAACTGGTTACCTTTACTGGCCCGAAATCAATGATCAGATCAAAATCTAAACGACAAAAGCGAGGTTCCTAGATTAGGGACCAGCAGTACACTTTGTTTTGTTTACTGATATTACCTACAAACCTATCGAAACTTCGCTCTGTAATGTAAACGATAACATACAGCTTTTCGGGCCTGTTAGTTATCGGGACTTTCAGGAAACGGCCCCCCTTGCCGGCCCCTGGCTTCTCACACAGGCTTAAACGGCGGCCAAGATACCGACAGCGGACTCTTTGCTTCTTGTGATGTCGGGTCGTAAACTAAACAACCTTTAGTCGCCAATTTTTGTCCACATACAGCTACGCGACAATCCCGAAAGGTATTGTGGGTGGTTATGAGTTAACTGTTCTTCAAAGAAGAGAAATTTGAAAGAATGTCACGGGAGTAGACTGCGAGCAGCCTCTCTTTTTCTTCAGACTTGGTGAGAGCAATGCACGCGCGCGGAAGCGGCGAAGCCGCGAGACGCGCGAAACGAGGGCGGCGTGCCTCTCCCGTCTCGCGCCATCAGTCACGCGCGTGGCCATTTGCGTGTCTCGCGTTTTGCTCGACGGACTACGGAAAAAAGAGAGACTGCTCGAAGTCTATCACGGGAGGGACTTATGTTAGTGAGTGCCAAAGGAAAGTAGCAAAAGTAATTGATCATATCCCATATTACCTTTCGGGAATGTCGCATGCACATTATACGTAATGCAATGAAATAATATTGGAAAATCAAAGAAAACCTGTGCGGTGGTGGTATCAAACCCGTCATACTGCACACCAACCCGTTAAAACCCAAGGACTTGCTCGCAGACAAAACGCTTTGAGATAACTGAACTCATTTAGTTCGCCTTTCACCGTACAGAAGCCCTTCTCCTGATCTGATTTTGTCTTTGCATCAATTTTTCTTCGTAGTTACGTTTCCATTGTATGTAATTTAAATTGTTTCCTGGGAAGGGTTTTTCCCAGGGAGCTAAAAATAATTAGAAGGTGTAGAGAGTACAATGTGGTAGGGTAACATCTGGTTTTCTGACTTTTGGAGCCCAAAGATGGACTTCACTTCTTCTCATATTCTTTTTCTTTCTATTTCCGCTCCCTATTCTGTCAACAACTGATGAATAAAACTTTCCAGTCGACCAAGAAGAAAAAGTTCCAAGAGAGAGTCAGAAGAGAAGCGATCAAAGAAATCGTAAGTTAACACTATTGTCATCTTTAGGTTAACCCCTTCATTTCCTTTCGAAAAGTGAATTCGACTCTCACAAAAAAAAAAAAAAGTTTAACATGTTTGTACGTAGAACGCGTTATATACTGTATATAAAGATTACCGATTCACGGCTTGCTTATCGTATCGTTTTTGTCTTAATGCATTTCAGTTGGGACACCTGCGATCGCGCCCTACCGACAGAGTCAGTAGTTTTGAGCTGCGTGCGGTTATTCATTTAAAGGTGCTTTATAATAAGTAGCATTGCACCGTGAAAACGTGCGCCGTAACCCCTACTTTTTCTTACGTTTTTATCGTCTTCTTGACTTTGACAACAGGGTGTACCAAGTTTCATCGAAAATCGTTGTCAGGTTCTTTTGCAAGTGAATCATCTTCAGCCTTATTCTGTCTTTCTTCTTACAGGGCACCAAGATCCATTTCAAGTTCCGGAAGAGGAATTAATGCCAGATGAAGTTGCCTTGCTTTTGGAGGAAAACCTAGCAAAAAATGAATTTCATCCTGATGAAAAAATTTGGCCTGTAATTTGGGACTTTGCAGGACAGGACATTTACCGTTCTATACATCCAATCTTTATGTCAACAGAGGACATTTACCTTCTTGTTTTTGATCTTACAAAGAAGCTCAGTGAAAAAGCAGTATGTCGAGTGAATGTGGGTCACAAAGAGCACCTTGTAACAGCCCGCGATGATGAAGACACCAGTTTGGATCACCTGTTACGGTGGATGGATTTGATTCACTCTTTAAAGAAGGGTAATCAGAAAGAGAAAGAGGGTATTTCGTATCCCCCAGTCATACTTGTCGGTACTCATGCTGACTGTGTAGACGATCCAATTAAAGAAATGGAATTAGTGAAACAGAAATGTTCACGTGTGTTTTGTAAACACAGTTATTTATCACACATCAGACATCGTTTATCGATCGATAACACAAAAGCCGGCAAATCAGTTGACCAGGAAGAAATCGAAAATTTTCGGGAAAAGATTCTCGAAGTAGCCGATAAAATGCCTCACACCAAGAGACCGATCCCTTTGCAGTGGCATCGTGTTGAGAAGGAAATCATTCAACCGAAATGGCAAAGACAAAAGTTCCTCTTTAAGGAATCTTTTCGTGAAAATATTGTTTTACCCTACTGCTTTTTCGAAAAGGAAGATGACTTTGATGAACTTGTTCATTTTTTGCATAGCCGCGGGACAATTGTCTACCATGAACTTGAAAATGATGAAGAGAAAGGTGGTCTGGTCATCTTGGATCCCCAGTGGTTAATTAACATATTCTGCAAGATTATCAACGTGAATCCACAAGAGAACGAGCCATGGTCTATAGAAACAGACCGAAAGGAGTTGGCAGAAAAAGGGATTCTTTCCAAGCGGTTGATTGATTACACCTGCGAAGATGAAAGTGTGAATTCAATCAAAGACTGTTTGATTTCTTTAATGGATAAGTTCAACCTCATCTGCCACTGCCGTCAAGAAAAAGGTGAATCACAAATCCTCGTCCCTTGTATGCTGCGGCCAGCTATGAAATATCAAGACAAAGAAAGTGAGACTGGATCACCAGTACCTATATACCTCACCTTTCAAACTGCGTATGTTGCAAGTGGACTTTTCCCCCGTCTCATTGTGCTGTTTGTAAAAAATCCGCAATATACAAATATGTACGAGCTGACATCAAATAAAGCCGAATTTGTTCTTGACAAGAACAACAACCATCTATTTCAAATGGAGTGCTACAAGAGTGTTATTAAGCTGGGTTTCAGAAAAGCTGACGTCAGTCTTACCCAAGAGCATTATGAATATGTTTTAAGGTAAAAGTACTTCTTTCTTTCTACACACATCTTTAAAAGTCGAATATTGTTTCTTACTGTTACTACTGTTACTTCTCTTGTTTGATACACATCCGTCGTTGACCTGCTAGGCAGGCAAACCGGTAACGGATGTATAACATGAGCGATATTACTGTTTTGAATTTGTGTTTGTGGTTTTTCGGTAAAATTTTCGTATAGCCCGAAAAGTGTACTCAGTGCCTTCGTGCACTACCTTCGACTCTATCCATATTAACTTACCGACGCACGCATAATAAATGTATGGAGCTGTGCGGAAATCTTATCACAATTTATCGTCTCAGGTTGCCATAGTCTACTTACAAAGCTTTAGATTATAAGTACAATGTAGAGCTTCTTTTTTTTAGCTTAACGTCTTCTTCTGACTTTTTCGCCAAAACTTTAATGGGGCTTAAATTTCATTCATTTGTAGCCAGTTAGATAAGTTCATGGGAAAGCTTCAAAGGGAGTGTCATTGGCTGGAATCAATGTCTGTGGAGTTGTGTGCTCGATGCACAGTCTGCGTAGGAACAGAGACAGAGCCCTGCGCTAGGCACGAGGAAAGGTCATGTAGGCACCATGACTGTGGTCACTACATACCCTTGGACGGAAGAGGTCTTTGCTGTAAGCCTGGTCAAATGCTAAACAAAAAACCACTCAAGCCTTGGATAGAGGCTATTGAACACATTTCTAAGGTAAGTAACGTACAGTGGTGACCCTTAAGCTTGATACGGAATACATATGCGTCAACGACATCGTTAAAGTTTCTCAAGTGATGTAATTCAGATAACGTTGCTCGTAGTTTCGATACTTTCGCGCCGACTCAAGTTGACTGACTAATGTAGTACAATGAATATTAATTAGAGTAAGCCGATTTTTGACAATACATGTTCAGTTTTTATGAGTTAAAACTTTATTGTGAAATGACTTTCGTGATAAGAAATTTGATGTATGTATTGAGACAAATAAGGTGGAAATATGTATAAAATGATATTAAAACAAGCAAAGTAATTAATCGTTTGAATGAAGTCAGAAATAGGCTAGTCACATATAAACAAACTACATTTTGGGAAAGAAACGTACTGCAACACATTTGGAGTAGAATATACGCCATTTGGTTTAATTTATTTCTTTGCAGAGGCTGAGGCGTTCCAGCGTACTTTTCAAAACTGATCAATCAGGTAAGTGATCGTTTCAGTTACACTTGATACATATACCTGAGTAAGAAAATGTGACAGCAGTACATGACTACCATTCTTCGTTCAAGTGAATTAGTTTTGAGGCGTTTACCTTCATCGTAATCTAGTTCTTTGCAAACTCATACCTCGAGTCTCTGCTACGCCCACTCTTTTTTGAAATGGTTTCTGAGGAAGCGAAAATATTGCTATCCAAATATCCAAATAAGATTGGTATTTGCCCTCCAAAACTCGACTTCCTCGACGGTGGAAGGGTGGGTCGCTAGGCTTACGACTGCAACGACGGCCTAGAGTAGAGTGCCAGGGGGTCTGCCGGGGTGGAACCAGAGCCATCCTTTTCTTGTCGTGATTTACATATCTCCAGTGCAGTTTATTCATATATGCAAATGACTTTGCATAGTATGTACAGCGTTTGCACGCAAATTTTTGACAACTGACGTGTTGCACTTGAAAATCATGCACAAAAGGTAATGCAAAAGTAAGGTTTACACGAAGTACTCAATTTGAGAATAATATGGCTTTTTTGGAAGGGGCCTATATTTCATTCAGGCACTCGCCAAGCCGACCGTTCAGTTCTGTCACCTAACAAACTGCTATAAACCAAAGAGAATACTTTCTTGATAAATTAAAACTTGAAAACTAATAAGCATTAACTCGAGTCTTTCATTACCATTGTTGTTGTTTTCATAGAGGAACCTTCTTTACCAGAGAAGGAGAAAACAAAAAGTGATGAAGAACTGGAGAAAGCTGAAGGTACTTTATTCTTATAGCGGAGCACCGGGCGTGCGCTCGTAAACCCTTAGAAATCGAACACTTACACAGACAAAGAAATCATAATCAAATGAGAATCCGATGCTGTCGTTCTGTTACAGAGCAATACATCAAAATCAGTCAACTTACAGATGCCCAAATAGGACATCTACTGACTAGTATCACATGACCGAATCGCCGGCTTAGGTCTACTAGCTTTTTGAAAGTTAGCTAATGACGACTAGACGTGCCCGTAAGTCGACTCATTTGAGCGAGAGATCAGTTGATAATTTTTCTTAGATAGAAGGCTTGAGTTTTTATTTTTCGTTTCAAAGGTATTTATTCAGATTGCAATGGTTAAAGGCTATAATATCAAGTAAATAATTAGCATTTAATAGGAGTTCCACTTTGTAGCCTTTGTTAAATTCATATATTCATTCACGTAAATGTGTATAACCTCTAACAGAACGTGACTTTCCTTTGTTCGATAAAATTGGCCGATATCAATGGAAACGGTTGTTCAAAGTTCACAAAAAGGGGACTGGTATAGCGGCATCATCATTATGCTTAGTATCCTGATCAAACATGTCCTTGCTTCGGTAGATGAAGGTAAACAATCAACAGAATTTTAACAATTTACAAAGAAAGCACAAAGTCATATAGCTGTTTGAAACGTAATCATTTTTATTTTTTGTTCTTGTCATAGAAGAACCTTCAAGAGAGAAAAAGGAAAGGAAAAGGGAAAAGGAACTGGTGAAAACAGAAGGTACCTTCATAACACACTTAAAGAAACATACCTTTTAATAGCCCTTTTTGGCCTTTTAGAGGGGGACGTAAAGGTTTAATTTGCGGTGATGCGGTTTTGTGTAAAAAAATTTCTTAAGTTGCGGTGTTGCGGTTTTACAAAACCAAGCGGTTTGCGGTATTTAGAAATTTTCAGATAATTTCAATGCGGTTTGCGGTTTTCTTATGTTATTCTGTGCGGTGTTTATACGTAATTCTGTGCGGTTTTGCGGTATTCGCACCCTCTTTTTTTATTTCTATAAATAACAACAACAATAATAATAGTTTATTTACCCACGTAACAATAAGGAGCTTACGGAAACTCGTTTAAACGTGTACTTGAAACTATTACTATTTAAAAACAATAAAACTATAATAGTAATACTACTTCGAAATGAAACCCTGAAAATATGTGAATTATAGGTGAATAAATTACAATAATTATGATAATCATACAGTAAATCGTAAATCATACAGCTAAATATATTAAAACATATGATTTCCCAAGGCTTTTTTAAAATCGTCGATTCCTTGGACCTCCCTTATTTTTGCGAGTAAGGAGTTCCACAGCATGGTAGCAATGTAAGAAAAAGATTTGTGTACACACTCTAAATTAAAACAAGAAGAACCTTTCCGAAAAAAAAAACAGAAAACACAGAAGGATAAAAATTCTGAAGATGACTGGAGCGTGCGCTATCTTGCCATCTTGGCCGCTATCTTGGATTTCATCAAGAATTAGAAATCAGGTAAAAACAGTGAGATTTAATAATTTTTTGCGCTTAACCTGTTAAATAACACATAAATAGTTACTTTGCATCATTTTATCCACATTTTTACTTTTATTTCTGAAGAAAGTTGAACAAATATGCAGTTTCACTCAAAAATGGCTTGACCACCTGCTACTTATAACGTCGTATCTTCTAACTATACTAATTGACCATCACTAAACGTGCCTCAAAATGCGCGCGAGGGATAAACGAACAGCTACAGAAAACTTCAGGTGCTGGTGTTTCACCGGCTTAGAAAAAAAAATCAGAAAAACCTTAGGAGGTTAGCAACTCCCCCCCGCCCCCTCTTCCGTCTTGTACGTCCAAGGGTTAATCCCTATAGTAAAGGCCTACCATCCATCGTTTTAGTTGATATCTGTGACTTTCAAGTGCGGGGGGGTATACTTAAACGGTTTTAGAAACTGATGAGCATAAAGTGAAATCCACCTTTGCTTTTCGCTTTCATAGACGAAACTCTAAAAGAAGAAGGAAAAAGAAAAAAGCAGAAGGTGGAGGTGGAGGTGGATAAAGGTACACACCGAGACAGGATAAAATAAAACCGATTAGAAGGTTCTTAAGCAACATCGTCCTTAGGGTCGTCTCGTTTTTGTAGTACGCACTATGTCACTGTCTGTTTTAGTCCGTAGTTAAGGACTCGTAGGGCACATTGTTAATGTTCAATCTTCGGAGCAAATACACGCCATCGTTCGAAGAATTTAATCATTCTCTGATTGATTTAGCCAGATTTTTATCCATCCGTAATTAATTGCTTCATGTGTTGTTTGATGTTGTTTGAGTTTTCGTAGTAAAGAATATTTTTGAATTGTTTTGAATATTGAAAATTACGCCGTTGCAATATGCAAAAACGAAACTATATGTAAAAATGCAATTTAAATGTCACAAATTTGCTAAAACTTTGCCTGTGACCGCCTAACTAACTTTACGTGCCAAAAGACTTATCACTCTTTGGAAAAAAGTGCACCTGTAGATTTCAAGTCACTACACAACGTGAACGCCGTGATGAATGGTCTTGCGTCTTACAAGCACGTATTTTTTGATGGACATTCGGTTCCTTGTCAGCTGCATCCTCGGAGACCTGGGGGCCGTCAGTCGGGTCGGGAAAAACGGCGGCGAAAGTTTTCAAGAAAGGGCGAAAGAGCTTCTGCGTTGCTTCTCTTAACACTGAAACCAGTTTCACGACTCATTCGAATGCTTGTCTCTGATTGCATTTTTTGCCCACGAAAAAGTCTTCACGTAGAATGCCCAGTCACTTCCGGGAATTTTGACAGGCAAGAGCTGCAGCGAGCCATGATGTGGTCTTAAAACTAAGGCAGTGACTTTAAAAGTTTTTCGACTCTGATTGTGAGTTAATCGTAACCAATTCTCAGTAGGTACCACCAGAATAACGAGAAACATCAAATTGAAGGTCTTACCTTCGATTAATGCCAGCTTATCGGATTTCACTGGGATTTTCCTGCTACAAACCAACCAAAAACGCGCCATTTTTGTATGGATTTTCTCGTGCGTGGACCTCTGACCTCAACAGACTGGGAATTCTACGCGATGCATACCAACAAAGTTGAGCCATCTTAAGTATCGTTAATGGAAAATGAATTACGTTTATCCTCAGAAATTCTTTTTGAAAATAGGGGGTAGGGACATCCTGAGCCGAAGAATAGCCCACGTTCGATATATTTAAATTCCAACATGACTACGAGGCTTCCTAGTCATTTTTCTGTGATTAGTTGATTTGGTTTTCTTTGTGCTCAAGTCTCTTCTGGGAATTGCAAGACAATGGAGTCGTGAAAAATTTGCAATTTTGTCCCTAAAGCCTCGGAGTCATGTTAGAATTTTGATATCGTAAGCTATTGGCATGTTAGCGCTGGTAACGGTTAGGATTTATTCTAACGTGGGAGGCCTTCGTTTATGCAGCTGATTCGTTTTCCGTAAGTGACAGGGTCGTTCATGAAGGGTTGCTGCTCATAGAAAAAACAGAAATCACGTTCAATTCTTAGTTTCCGAAGGACAACGTTAACTTTTTTTTGTTTTTATTCTTTTTTAAGAAGTCAGAGATGGCGTAGTTACTGACGATGATTTGGAAGGGTTATCTTTGCAGCTTGGGAGATCATGGGATGCTCTTGCGCGGCGCCTGGAATTCAGCGAAGCAGAAAGAGAAGGATTTGACGACGCTTACAAAGACCTCGCAGACAAATCTTTCCGCATGTTGCGTAGGTGGAAACAAAAAAATGGTCGGTCAGCAACTTACAAGGTCTTGTATGAGGCCTTGTGTCATAAATTTGTTGATCGCAAAGATTTAGCAGAACATTTTTGCAATGCGTGAATCTTCAGATCCAAGCGAGAAGAATCAAACGCTCCTCTCTTGTGAGCCAGCTCATGGATGAATTGGACAAGTGTAGAAAAGAAAGTTCAATAATCAAAGTAATACTTGGGAACTCGTGATACAATAAAAGAAAATATTAAGTTTACCTTTATAGCAGGAGACATACCTGCTAAAAAGTCTTATTTGAGCATTTTAGTCAGTAATGAATGTTAATACAGCCAGCGACAACCCTCTATTGTTTTACCTTGCGGTCGCGTACGACAGCTCATTCTCGTGAGCGACCAGCTCCAGTAACAACCACTTTTTCGAATTTCATCACAGGTGGCCGCTTACGAGAGTTTCGACTATATTGTACAATAATTAATGCTGTAAATATTTTTTATCAGTTTTTAGTTGTATGACATTTTATTGTCATTAATTTAATTTTATTTATTTGAGTCGTGCTTGGTGGCACCCTACAGTCACCCCCATTAGGACTAGTAATTTTTGAATAAAGGTCGAAGGTAAGTTATTAGAAAACGAGAGTTTCGACTATATTGTACAATAATTAATGCTGTAAATATTTTTTATCAGTTTTTAGTTGTATGACATTTTATTGTCATTAATTTAATTTTATTTATTTGAGTCTTGCTTGGTGGCGCCCTACAGTCACCACCATTAGGACTAGTAATTTTTGAATAAAGGTCGAAGGTAAGTTATTAGAATACGAGAGTTTCGACTATATTGTACAATAATTAATGCTGTAAATATTTTTTATCAGTTTTTAGTTGTATGACATTTTATTGTCATTAATTTAATTTTATTTATTTGAGTCTTGCTTGGTGGCACCCTACAGTCACCCCCATTAGGACTAGTAATTTTTGAATAAAGGTCGAATGTAAGTTATTAGAATACGACAGTTTCGGCTATATTGTACAATAATTAATGCTGTAAATATTTTTTATCAGTTTTTAGTTGTATGACATTTTATTGTCATTAATTTAATTTTATTTATTTGAGTCTTGCTTGGTGGCACCCTACAGTCACCTCCATACTCCATTAGGACTAGTAATTTTTGAATAAAGGTCGAATGTAAGTTATCAGAATAGTTTCCAGGAGTTCGTTTGATGCACATGCCAATCCTATTTTTGTAAGTTTACGAATTTTAAAATTTGAAGATATCATCAAACTTCAAATAGGTAAAGTTATGTACCTTTATAAAAGCGGCCTTCTTCCTAACAGTTTCAATGACATGTTTTTGCTTAACTGTGACGTACATTCATATAACACTACAAGTAAGAATTCCTTCCGTTAGCCCTACTGCAAGACAAATGTAAGGAAATTTTCACTTCGTTTTCAAGGGCCCAAAATATTTAATTCCCTTAGCTCTGAAATTCAGAATGCCTCTAGTACTGCTTTGTTCAATTCTAAACATAAGTCATTTTTTCTTAGTATAACACACTTAAAGCTACTTAAGCTCTCCTAATGCTTGTGTGTAGTTTTTCGCTTCTGTCGCTTTTTTTTTTTTCGTTTATTCTTGCATTCTTGTTTCTCACCTTCCTTTTCTCGTTTTTGCACTTACGCGTTCAGCCTTTTCTATTTTTATCCTATTTAATGATTATTTTCTATGTTCCAAACTAATTGTGCGTACTTAGAGTAAGAGTGCCAATATCAGTATTGTAATTATTAATTAGATAACATAATTTTAAAGGTGGTCTCCCTTGCCTCATCTTTATTTAAAATTTTATATGTATATTTTGTGTGTATGGCAAAACAATAAAAGTTGAAGCCTTAAACTGCCTTTCGTTCTCCTCGTGAGGAGTTTTTGTTGTTTTGCGATCCATTTGTTGCAGCCAGGTTGATTAACGTGATAAGGATGTCAGCTTTGTTTTTGTGTCCTTTGCTTCTAGTTGATACAACAAATTGTCGATTCGTCCAAATAAAATCAAACTAAAGTAAATATTCCCCAACGTTGCTTTAACAATTCAAGGTCCATTTTTCGCAGCTAGGGTTCTTTGGCGTTTTAGCTCTTCACGGCACGAAATGCCATTTTCAGGCCGTCATTACACGATAGCACTTAAGAGCGACTTTCTGTAAATACCACGGATAGGTGTGCAAGATGGAAAAATCGAAATCCCCCAAACTTTGTCCCAACAAAGCCCTTTGGAAACTATTTTAGAAAATACAAGACTCAGTTCGTTTGACTCAATATTTTCCAAAATAATATTTTTTTTTAATTTTCACCTTCGAGAGGCCTTCAAACCACCGAAAAATGTGCTTGATACCCTCGCTTCGTGAATGGAAACGGAAACTAATACCATAACTTTTCTTACATTAAACAATTTTATGATCCTTCCTTTCTACCTAAACGTTGTTACAATTTCAAAAGATTTCAATCTGATTTTTTAATATTTTTTCAAAATTACCCTCTAAATCAGCATTATCGCGACCATCAATTTAGCCATTTTTCAACGGCGAAAATCCCTTCCTGGTACATGGCTTTCATTACAAAAATGGTATTCCAGAGAAAGAGCAATGTTTCCCCTATCAATCTGTGAAATAAAATTCTGGGGCAATTGAAACTGCGAGTTTTTACAACGGAAAACATTTACGGTACTCGCGTGATTTACGACCTCTGAACTTGCAGTTGTATTGATGAATACAAGGGAGAACTTAGACAGCACTTGAAACTCTGACGCAAATTCGCCCCTTTTCCGCCAGCTTAAACACCAAAAACGATTTTAGATTTCACAGTGGTAAATTTTCAAAGGGAAAAGCAATTTTATTGTGCGAAAGTGTGCTATGAACTTCTTGACTACAATACATCCCTTACGTGCATATTTGTTTACTTTTGCCGTATCTGTAACAGTTATCATATATCTACAAAACGGCTTTAGTGTCGGTAGCTGTTCTTTAAAATGGCCTCATTTCTCATGAACCAAATCGTTATAGCTATAAAAAAGGAAAACGTTTTGACCTACCTCACATTATTTGACAACAGAACCGAATCCTTTACTGCCGTTAACGAAATGAGATTGCGTGACAAAGAACTTTGAGACCCAGGTTAAAGACAGATACCATTCCGATAAAGACACTCACGCGGTGCCTTCTGTAACTATAAAAGCAAAACATGTAAATAATCAAAATCCTTAGTTTCACTGACTTATCCGCTAGAGCGATTATGAAAACGTAAGACTAAAAAACATATTTTCCACAACAGACTATGAAGTGGTTGGCCCTTATATTCTCTTACTTTCCATAAACGCCTGCTTACACATTTTGAAATACGATTATGAATTCCTTACTTGTATCCTTAGAAAAATGACATTTAGGGGGAAAAAAGTGCTAATTCCTAGTCTTAAATGTCATCCGTTCCTTCCCTCCACCCCCTAAGGGGCGGCAGCCCGTTAAGGGGTGGGGCGAAGAAACGCAGAACATTTCTGACTGGACATAGCGGGGCTAGAAAACCTGCATAATTTTAGAGCACCTCTGGTGTTAAAAGCAAAGCTTTCAGTAGTTCTGGCAACCTCGACCAAGTTTTGCATTTCTGAGCAACGTTTGGGAAAAATATAGGCTTATGTCAAGCCAGAAAAAAGTGAGCAGTTTGATAGAAAATGTCAAGTACGACTGAACCGCGCCCGTATAAGCGTCCCTAATGATTCTGGCAGGGGGAGGGGGGAATTTTGAAATGGAGCGAAGGGGACCTAGGTCTAACCATACCGTCTGCGCTTTAGCTGTGAGTCTGCCTTGGAGATAAATTTCGCTCATATTTTTGAGCAACTCTTTAAAGAAGATTGCAAGCCGTATAGTTGCGTCCGTCTGGAACGCTGGAGCGGTGAAACCAATGATCGCGCCCCTCGCACCTTGAAAAAAAACTGCGTTTTTTGAGAAAAAACGGAAAAGAAAATAAAAGAGAAGGAAAGGCCGTTCGCACTAACTGAAAGCTATTGTTTTTTGCATTGCTGTTGAAAATCAGAAAAGGAACAGTCTTACACACGTAGCCCTCGGGGCGGTAACAGGTGAATATATCACATACCCCATCGTTCCAGGTATATAACCTTTACGTAAGCATAGGATGTAAGACACACTTGCGGATACGCGTAAGCATAACGTGAGATACCCAGGCGCAAAAAAATAACAGTCGCGCGGCTAATGTTGGCTCCCCTCAAAAATGAAGCGAGTTAACGTGGGCTTGAAAAGTGAGATATTCGGATATCTTCGGATAATTGATAGCGAGTTATTTCCAGTCCACGGACTTTCTCCTAAATTTTTCGAAAGTATTTGTTCTCTTAGAAGACCCAGAATTTCGAGATTTCTTGATAGTTTTATACATACGCTAATTATGAGATTCCTTTTCTTCTTTCCTAACGATAAGTTAAATAGGTAAAAAAAAAAACAGCTTTCAGTAAGTTAAAATAAGTTTTTTGTGGGCGCGATCTTTGGTTTCACCGCTGAGCGTTCCTGACGGGCCCAAATATACGGGCTTGCAATCTCCTTTAAAGAGTTGCTCGACACTGTGGGTAAAATTTATTCCCAAGGGAAACGGACAACTAAAAAGCAGGCGGTGTGCTTAGAGCTAGGTCCTCTTTGCTCAATTTCAGAGTTTCCCCTCCCCACCGAGCCTCCCCCTCCCGCCCGAGTCATTAGGGGTGCTTTTACGGGCGTTGTTCAGTCGTACTTGACATTTTTTATCAAACTGCTCACTTTTTCTGGCTTGACATGTGCCATAACCTATATTTTGGCAAAACGTTCCTCAGAAATGCAAAACTTGTTCGAGTTTGCCAGAACTACAGAAAATTTAAACACAAGAGGTGCTATAAGGTTGTGCAGGTTTTTTAGCCCCGCCATGTCTAGTCTGAAATGTTATGCGTGCCTTCGCCCCACCCCGAAACCTGCTGTGGCCCCTTAGGGGGTGGAGGGAAGGGACGGATGACATTTTAGACTACGACTTAGCGCTTTTTCCTAAGAATACAAGTAAGGAATTCATAATCGTATTTTAAAACGAGCGTGATGAAAACAAGAGACTTCAGTGGAACCTCGATTTAACGAAGGGCCAAGGGCCTAAAAAAATTTCTGAGCCACCCAACGACGGTTTCCTTCTAAATTCATTGAAAACATTTTTCAATGGTGTACCCAGAGTACTTTTAGATCTCTAGAAATGCATTCTAAGCGGCTTGTAAAATTTGTTCCTGTTCGGTCATCCTAGGGAAACTTGCATTGAGCATTTTTGAAATTACAAGGGCTTCAGTATTATTTTCCCAAAAATTTTAGATGCAATTTAACGTATCACGAAAGTGAGAATTTTTCTGATTCCTGTCTCAATCACATGTTTGAATCCGAATATTTTAGGCTTCCTCTTTTCTATGAAAAATTAGCCTAACCTGGGATGTAAAATGTGAAAAATTAAACTTCAGAAAATCGTAGGGAATTTATAAGATAACCTTCGAAAATTGAACAGGAACGGAACGGTCATATAGAAATTTTTAGGCGTCCTCAAGCTATAGAAAATTCTAGGCAATATCTACTTCTCCCAAGATATATTTTACAGAAAACAGTCGTTGAGTGCCCCTGAAATTTGCTCGCTATAACGAGGTTTTTTTTTCATACCGTAAATCCTCTAGTAAGCTCCCCCGGGGGGCTTATTATTTCAAGCTCATTTGAGGGGGAGGGGCTTAATAGAGACGGGGGGCTTAATATGTTTAATTTAGAAACTAAGATGGTATCGCTTCTCCATAAAGAACTAGAATACAAAGTGGAAAAGCTCAAGTACAGGAGGTTTAAGGTCATGCAGTCGAAAATCATAATCAAATCCGAACTTCCAGTTGGTAAATAAACCATCCCGGATCAGTCCACCCGAAGCCTTTACGGTCGTGATTGATTAATACAGTCTTTCATTTATTAGTGAAGAATAATTACGGGTGGGAAGCGGGTGCTTGATAGAGGTGGGGGGGGGGTTATCTTTTGGAGGGGGGTTATTTGACAGGGAGCTTTAATATAGGTTTTACGGCATATTTTACTATTATCGAGGTAAAGAAAATCATTCGTAGGTTCTTTATATCGCGGTTCCACTGTATAAGGGCCCACCCCTATATAGTCTTTTGACGAAAAAATATTTTTTTAGTGTTACGTTTGCAGGGTCGCTCTGGCAGATAAGTCAACGAAACTAAGGATTTTGATTTTTTACATGTTTCGCTATTATAGCTACAGAAGGTGCCGCGTGAGTTTCTTTTTCGAAATGGTATCTGTCTGCGCGGTATAACCTGGGTCTCAAAGTTCTTTGTCACGCAATCTCGTTTCGCTAAAGGCAGTAAAGGATTCGGGTCTGTTGTCAAATAATGTGAGGTAGGTCAAAATGTTTTCCTTTTTTTATAGCTATAACGATTTGGTTCATGAGAAATGAGAGCATTTGAAAGAATAGCTACCGACACTATTAGCCATTTTGTACATATGTGTACGGCAAAAGTAAACAAATACGCACGTAAGGGAAGTGTTTGTAGTCAAGAAGTTCATAGCACACTTTCGCACAATAAAATTGCTTTTCCTTTTGAAAATCTACCACTGTGAAATCAAAAATCGTTTTTGGTGTTTAAACTGGCGGAAAAGGGGCGAATTTGCGTCAGAGTTTCAAGTGCTGTCTAGGTTCTCGCTTGTATTCATCACGACAACTGCAAGTTCAGAGGTCATAAATCACGCGAGTACCGTAAATGTTTTCCGTTGTAAAAACTCGCAGTTTCAATTGCCCCAGAATTTTATTTCACAGATTGATAGGGGAAACATTGCTCTTTCTCTGGAATACCATTTTTGTAATGAAAGCCATGTACCAGGAAGGGATTTTCGCCGTTGAAAAATGGCTAAATTGATGGTTGCGATAATGCTGATTTAGAGGGTAATTTTGAAAAAATATTAAAAAATCAGATTGAAATCTTTTGAAATTGTAACAACGTTTAGGTAGAAAGGAAGGATCATAAAATTGTTTAATGTAAGAAAAGTTATGGTATTAGTTTCCGTTTCCATTCACGAAGCGAGGGTATCAAGCACATTTTTCGGTGGTTTGAAGGCCTCTCGAAGGTGAAAATTGAAAAAAATTATTATTTTGGAAAATATTAAGTCAAACGAACTAAGTCTTGTATTTTCTAAAATAGTTTCCAAAGGGCTTTGTTGTGACAAAGTTTGGGGGATTTCGATTTTTCCATCTTGCACATCTATCCGTGGTATTTACAGAAAGTCGCTCTTAATTGATCGCATCCTTTCCGTGATTTTGGGCAAAAATGTAGTTTGTTAATTCCTCCAAATAAAAATCTCCATTTTCCGCAATCGGTGTTGTCAGGGTTCTTTACCTTATTAGAGACCTTAAGATCGAGGTTTGGCCATCTTACGCCGAACACGGCGGTTTTCGGTTAGCCGTATCACATTGGCCGTCTGCCCATATTTGGATCTTAGGTTCGCGGGTGGTAGAGAGCAGCGTCTATATTTGTTTTCATTCATTGTTGACTTCTAGTTTAGCTCCTATCAAACGTGAGATTGTGATGTTTTACGATGCAAAAATCCCTGCGGAAAATCACTTCCCTCTGGAGCGTGCTCTAACCTCAAACCGCAAATCTGACGGCAAGGCACTAGTCACGTGATTTCATGACGTTTGCGGTTTGCGGGAACTACCGAAAAACCTCGATCTTAAGGTCTCTATTAACTTTCCACTGTTTCCATTGTCGGTACTAATACTCATCTTCAGCTGGCCACGAAAAATCTTACTACGGGGCTTCCTATAAGGCACGCCCAGTTATAAATTACCTTCCGTCGGGTCGACCTGCACCGACTCCAAACAAGGTCTGTGATTGGCTGGGAAAACGATAGTGCTGGTGACATAACAATGCCGCTATCTCTGAAAACAATAGGTAGTGCAGATGCCATAAGAGGTTTAGAGTGGTGCTGCTGGTGAATAGCTTGCGTCGGTCGTTTCCGTCGAAAAATAAACGCTGTTGGTTTATTAACCCAGAAGGCGCTGCGTGTTTCCATGAAGCATCTTTGCAGCTTCTGTTGCAAGTCTTCCCAGGTCAACTGACTGGCGTGCAATATTACCCCAAATGATCGGTTGTTCTGATTCTCCTATTAAAAATCCCTGAAAAGTACGAATATATAACTCGTATAATTATGTATCCTCCTAGGAACAACTTTTTCCCTTTAGAAAGAGCCATTTAACTGCAGTTGTTCTTAATTGATCGACTGTTATATGCTCTTTGATTGCGAAACAATGTCGCAAGTAAACTGGTCTTCTGTGAGGTTAAATAAGGCATTCGACCATACTGAATCCGAGATTTGCT
The DNA here is from genome assembly GCA_942486025.1 of Porites evermanni. Classification (NCBI taxonomy): domain Eukaryota; kingdom Metazoa; phylum Cnidaria; class Anthozoa; order Scleractinia; family Poritidae; genus Porites; species Porites evermanni. The sequence goes on along the minus strand of CALNXI010001857.1, from coordinate 15,871 downwards.
GTTAGCCAAGCGGGAGAGGTGAGGGTGTAAGGTGAAAAGAAGCAAAAAAAACATGTTTCCTGGTCTCACGGAAGTTGCAATAACTCAATGACGTAATTCAAAAGATTGAAAAAAGACTGAACTATACCCACACCACCAGAATGCAAACCAACAATAGTTTCGGCAACTCCAAGAAACATCCAAACATCAGCGGAGTGTGCGAGGTAAGTTTTGTTTCTTCCCCAAGGCTCCTATTCTTTTTGCTATTATGGTTCGGAGTTTTCTCGTAGACAAACGATTCAGTTAGCAAATACGATTCCATGACCTTTCAAGCGCTCTATCCTCCGCAGAAGCTCAAAGGGACATGGCATGGCGAGAGTGAGTGCGGGCGCAAAATGTTTGGTAAGAATCTTTCGGGTTTTGCGCCTGCACTCACTTTGCGCAGCGGAACGTATGAGAGAGTTCCAAGGGACCACGAGAAAAGAGGACTTTTGCTCCAGTCTGTAAATGTCAGCAGCCCATCATCATCGTCATAGGCTCCTGTAAAAGTCCTTTATTGTAAGGCTCGCTTAACCCTTCAAGTCCCAATGGTGACCAACATCAATTTTCTCCTAACCATATCCATAGATTGTCCAGAGATTAGGTTATAAAAATTAATAAATTGATCACCTAAGAGAAAATGCTTTGATCTTTTATCAAATTCCCTCAACACATTCTTTAAGGAAATGTATAGAGATCAGTTTGGAGAATTTGTATGTGGATATTGGGGCTTAAAGGGTTAACTCACCTCTAAGAACTCATGAGGTTGACTTGCAGCAAGTTTAACCATTGAGTAAACAAATGAAAACTTAAACGGGCAAAAACGATCCAACGATTTGGTGATTTACCCTCTTACAAACCTTAGCTAACTGTATTTAAGAGACTATTATTTGTTGTTTTAAAATAATTTATTTGATTTTTTTTTGGTTCATTAACTTTGTACAACTACCACTAATACACAATGGTACCCTTAAAATGAAGACCAGTGAATTAAATGAACGAGCTAAATGTGTAAATGACACCCCAAGAGATGACTGCATATTTGGTAACCATTTGTGCCTGAGCGCACCCTTACAACTGCTGAGAGAGCATGCCACCATTTTCCAAAATATCCTCGTTAATTATTTCATAACTACAGTCGACTCCCGATAATTCGAACCTTCAAGGGAAATACAAAACAGTTCGAGTTATCGGGAGTTCGAGTTATCGAGGGTAAAATTATATAGAAAATGATATGAAGGGAAATGAAAATTGCTTCGAGTTAGCGGGAGGTTCGAGTTACCGGGAGACGACTGTATCTGAATCTACTATACCGTCCACTCGAAAACGAAACGAGAGCGACGGTTCCGGGTTCAGTAGATCCTTCCAAGTATTCCGAGATGAGCATCAGATGATTTGTTCACTTTCCATTAAAAACTTACAAGATGTGCTGCTAACTTCCACGTGGATAGCGCACTACTAGTCACAAGAGAGGGTCCCCAATAGGGTTCTTCAATCTCGTAATCCCAACCCGAAATTTCGTGCAATCCCGTAATCCCGAGGGTTATTTTAGGTATCCCACCTCCCGCGCATAATTTCAATCTCGATCTCGCCCCGAATTTTCTTGAAAATCCCGAATCCCGAGCCTCTAAGCATTTTGGGGACCCTCACAAGAGGTTCTTTTCACCGACGTTATTCGTAACAACGCTGGTGGACTGGATGAACACAAGGCATTTTTTGAAAAATGGCAATAACTCTCCCAACCATACATTTTTTCACAAACTATTTCTAATTCAACTGTCCTTCAATAATCTTACATGTTTAATACTCTTGATTAGCAACCCATATTTAACTTTCTTATCTATAGCCACATTTATGCAATACTCAGTACTGTACGCCAAGGCAGGGTTGCACCGTTTCGATGGCTGGTCAACGATTGCCTTGAAGAAAAGGACTGCGGACGCATTTGTCGAACAGCGGCTGGTTATCGAGCCAAAACCCACGGTGCATTTGTGGAGGTCAGGGGGTTGACACACCTAAAATACAACTTATAACGGTTCACCCTATTATACAAATATTACGGTACTCCCAAAGTTTGATAACATTAATATATATATATAAACTGCGAGCCACCAAAGCTCGGATATTTTGTTCTTGAATGTCAATTAGTAGGGAGCGTAAGAAACCAGGACAAAGGCGGCAACGAGAACTTCAATAAATCATAAGTAACACATCACACTCAAAGGCGACGACGTGAAACTTCCTAATGCGACGTTTTATGGAGGACATGACGACACAACGCAGAAGATTATTTTCTCCCTTTAAACTTGGATACAGTCCTTAAGAATTTACCTCCAGGAAACTGATTTGCCTATATCAATTGACATACTAAGGGAGGTCAAACAAACGCGATTAAGTACAAATTCATCTTTTAGTGACGGTTTTACTACTGTCGACGTCGTGACACCCTGCCACCAGAGCCTCTTTTTGACTTCTTCTTGCTAGAGGAGGAGTAAAGGTGATGTTACACGAGACGATTCACAACTACGATTTTTTGCGCAAAACAGCGTTGCAATGTTAGAACAACGTTGTAACTATTCGAAACAATGTCGCAACAATGTTGCAACGCTGTGTTGCGCTAAAAATCGTTGCTGCGAATCGTCTCGTGTAAAATCACCTTTACTCCTCCTCGATCACCTTAAGGAAGCACATAACTGAGCCCAACGCAGCCCGATATACCAAGCGCAAGGCGATTAGCCCTGGGTTCGAACATGTAGCCTAGCAACGTGCAGCGCATGCTCAACAAAGACCTTACTCGATTCATGAAGAGTCTTGGCTGATTACGCTAAAAGAAAAGCTCTGCTGTCAGGGTACATGGTGATTGCTTAAGCTCCCAAATTTTTGAGGAAGAGATTTCATTAAGTTATAAGTTACCAATCTTTATGTACACCTAGATCAAGAGCAACCGCTCAAATACATAAATAGGGTACCATATTGTGACTACAATCACAATAAAACAGCCTTTGATTGCAAATAGAGAGCTTTAGATTCTGAGACGAGTAGACTACGAGTTCGAGATTTTCTCAATACTGAGTATTGCTCACGCGTGAACCAGCACCATTTTGGCGGAAAAATGTGGTAGCCGTCGTTGCCCTACTACGAGTTTTGGCGAGAATGTCAAGTGGCGGAAGCAAGTTCTCAAATGTTAGAAGTTTTATCACTTTGCGATCGGGAGAGGGTGTAACCTCCGTCACTAAAGGTAACAGTGCTAACTTTTCTAGAGAAAATGGTAAAATGAAGCTTTCCGGGGAGTCTATATTTTGAGAATACGCGAAAAAACTTTAAAGTCAAATCTCGTACTCGTAGTCGTCCACGCCCTTGAATCTACAGGTCTCTAATAGTCTCAACACACAAAATTCTTGCTATGAAACCCAGATCTTGCTCGGGCAATCTTTGGATTATTTGTCAGTTTTGCATGTTACCCAGCAACCATCACTATGGCAACATCAGCATGAATTACTAAAATATCCTGTAAGATTTCGTTATGTTGAAGTAAAACATCATAGTGACTAATATTGATATTACGTGTAATTTCACACTATATAATTTCAATAAATCTCTCTGAGGCCAACTCAAAAAAAAATAATGCTCTAAAATCAACTCGCCATATTATTGATAAAAATAGTTAATACCATCCTAGCTTTACGAGCACACTGAGGAAAGTCCTGTATGAATATCGTTTCCACTGATGCAACTCAAGATATAAGCATTAAAGTGTTCCCTCAGTCTCATCATCTGGCCATTCTTTCTGGAATAATCACGACATGTGTGGTCTAGTGAACTGAGACGTCCAGTGATGAACGCCTAACAAGACTTGACGGGCAAAATGATTTGAACTCGTTTTGAAGGTAACAGATCCTAGATGCTACTCCATGACAGCGGCTGATAACCAATGAATACAAAAGTGAAGCGGAATGCGATGATTGATGATAGATGATACCAATATTAGAGATACCCTTCAGTGCAAATTTCAGTTAAATATACCGTTGCGGTTGAGTTTTTGTTTTGTTTTTTTGTCATACTGATGTATTCTGGATCAAATTATACGAGCATCCTTAGTGGAATAACTGCAAAGCTTTGACAGCGCAGTTCTGCGATCAAGACTACCATCACACTCTACAGAGGTGTGGACCGACGACAGACAGTGCAGGAGACGTTCCAAGTGCATTACAATGTTTTGCCACGGTTGGCAGCAGAAGTTTTCTTATCCTTCCAGATGCAATGCCACTTTCAAAAGACAGCAAAGGGTTTTTCATTGACGTTCTGCTGGATATCTTTTAAATTTTTTTTGGTGGTTTTCTTCAATTTTAAATTTTTTGTTTTTGATCATATCTAAAATCCAATGTTCTGTTACCGTCACATGACGGCTGCCAATTCTTACGTGTTCGATTTTTCAGAAACTGATGCAACCTCAGCAGCATCCTGTTTGTCTCTTGAGCTGTTGTTGACTTCTGTTTTTTCCTGGGATAAGGACACAGAAGAAGCAGTGACGGAAACAGCTTGATTCAAAGTGTCTTTGTCAGAAGTGGATTCTGCAGCTGGTTTAGTTTTGCTTTGTTTCCCACTTGTAGCGACAGTTTTGTCCTTTGCCGCTACTGTACTAACCTTTTCCTCCTTATGTTCTGAGCTCTTTTTCCTTGCATTACTGCTTTCACCACTCTTGTAACTCTTCTTATCGGTCTTGTTTGCCTTATGCTCCTCGTGCTTGCCTTTAGAATGATGCTCATGCTTAGTTCCCTTGTGATCCTCCTTGCCTTTATAATGTCTGGTTCCTTTCTGTTCCTCCTTGTTCTGAGGATGGTCATGTTTAGTTTCTTTCTGTTCATCCTTGCCAGCTGTTGTGCCGGGAGTTGGGTGTTCACTTTTTCCTGTCTTTCTATCATCCTTGGCTGCACCCTGGTTATCTTGGATGCTTTCTTTCTGTTCACCCTTCCCCTGAGTATGCTCTGGTTTCGTTTCTTTTTGTTCGTCCTTCTCATGAGGATGACGATCATGTTTGTCGCTGTGTGAGCTGTGTCTGGATCGTGGTTTGTTACTGTGCGGGTCGACAGGAAACTGATTCATAGGCTACGACAAAAATAAAGACAATCACAGTTGCTTTATCATTCTGAACTCTAATAATAAACCTCTTTAGCTATGTTTACTTGTATGTTTTGTTTTCCCAATGTAGGTCATGTGATAATACTCCACAGAACTTTTTCGTTCAAATTTCGTCTTATTCACGTGCAGTAGAGCGATTTTCCTGTGACCTTGAAAAATGGCTGCTGTAAGTGTTCGTTATTTGTTTTATCAGCCAATGGATAAAAAGATCAAAACATGGAGTCTTCGCTTTCCCGCCAAAGAAAACCCTAATATGGAGAGGGCATTGTTCGATTGGCCAATCGTGTTGCAGTATGACATCAAAGCAAAGTATCGGTTGATTTCTAGAAAGTTCTCGGACGTGAAGTTTTTTCACCCGAGCGTTCGCTTAACCAACCAAAAGCCACGCGCGTTTGTATCCATTCGATAAACCAATCAAATCGCTCTATTTCCGTTCGTTTCTTGTTTCTGTTTTGTTCGCGCGTTTTCATTTCAAGGTCATACGAAAATTGCTCTATGAATGCATAATTTATGTAAGACAAAGGAGCAAATTCCCCAGAAGTCCCGTGCAAACGGACGCAACATTGTTGAATGAGAGATCAAAGATTTTCATATTTTGTTCACTTACATCATTCCTGAAGTCATCAATCGTCTTGTACTTAGCAAGCCGCTTCTTGAGGTCTGGTTCAACTTCAAACCTTGTTTTCCCCTAAAACAAACAAGCAAACACACAAACAAACAAAACTAAATTTTAAGTTTTAAGACAAACAAACATCTATTAACCCCAGATTTTCTTCCCATCGCCTCGTTTATTGGGATGAATGAGACGACACCTACATCACGATGATTACACTGAAACTAAATTTTTAATACTTCATTGTTTCAAATGAAGTTCGTAAAAAAGGTGTCAGGGATCTTATTTCACAGTGTTGGAGTAACATTGAAAGTTCCATCAAACCTACAGGCGACTTTCAAAGCATTGTTAAGCATTGATCAAGCTCAACAAGAACTACACCATAACTTAGTATTTTAATGCAGGGCTTCAACGTAAACACGCACTTATGACAAACAAACTATAGAAATCACTTACTTTGTAATATTTGAGGAATGCCCAGAACTTCTCTAGACCGTAAAGATTACCTGAGAAAGAAACAGCAACAAAATACAAAAATAAATAATTTATTTAACCATAATAACATCTGGTCAATAATCTTCTGTAAAAAGCTCAGGAATTCTTAATTGAGTAGAGTTTGTTATTTAATAGAATAGATAGTTTTTTTCTAACTTAAGAGAAGTAACACGATTACTCAAAACTTGAATGAAGGCGGTAGATTCGTGCAGCTATCAAATATCAAGAGTAGAAAGCCAATTTCTTGCAACTCAACAAAAACCGTTCCAGTTTGATGAGTCTCGCAGGAACTGAAGATCTGGAATCGAGATTCAACCATGGAGAATTGCGTTCTCGACTCAATTCTTAATTCTTGCTGCGAGGATTGAGAATCGAGTGTCAACTTACTTTCAAACGGTACTGTACATAGTCAAACTCATCAAAATCTCTTGAAACTCTATACAATGGTCAAAAGTGAACACACTCTTCAGCCAATGAAATGAACCAGCTGATATCAAGGTGTCATTGATGGTTTGATCGCAAACAACTGTGATAACCACTTAAACACATAGCACCCAACGTACCTAAGTCATGATCACGGATAGTCTCAGCCTGGAAGTCCTTGAATAGGTCAGCTTTAAACTTCTTTTCAAGACCATAACTGTAGAACCTGAAGAGACATTCTAGGCCATACCTGGGAATAGAAAAGAATATTAGTTTTAGTATTAACATTATTAAATGAATTTTCAAAGCATGTTTAGCTTTAAAGTCCGGAAAAATTGGATAGGTCTAACCTGTAACCAGCCAGAGCATCTTCTACTGCTAATGTTTTAAACTCTTCGTACATTTTCCTGGCAAGAAGAAAAAATAAACAACAACAAAGTCGCTATTAGATTCTTCAAATACAAACTCAATTAAAACCACGTAATCAGTGGGTGCTGGTAATTGAGACACTAATGTCCTCCACCATCAATTCAATTCTTCAGGGAATGGGACGCCAGGCAATCTCAAACCAAGGCAGAACACAACGTGACAATAAAATTCTGCTTAGTGGAAAAGAAAAAGGGTGTACTGAAACTTGATACAAAGTTTTCAGCTACCAGATCGCTACCAAAAACACTAAGGGGTTAGATTACATGAGGCTAACTGCAATTTAGGCAAAGTTAACCTCAAAGCAATGCTGGTCAACAGTTTTCCCAACTATGCTAGGGGTGACCAAACGCCTTTAGCAGGGGCACCTTGCTTCCTTACAGTTCTTCGCAAAGTGTCTTCACTAAATTCTTGTTGCTTGATTGCCATTTTGGTGCTGTTTTTTTTCCCTACTCTCCTACTCTCTTTAGTTTAGGGCAAGGTAAGTATTGGTTGGTAAGTATTCCACTGAACAGTTCAGTGTGACAGTGTCTGGTGGGGGCCACTCGCAGGGTTGCCATGAACACCTCCTTCCTTATGCTAGAGCATTGCCAAGCTCTCATCTATTGGTGATGAGTTTGACACGGAAATATCATGCTGCACCACTTCAAAGGCAGGGGGCTGAGCAGCAGTAAATTACGAAAATTTGGCTTCACCAGCAGCCAGTATAACTGGTGGTTTTGTTAAAGAGGGGTGTAGAAAATGCAGCAAGGCTACAAAATCAAAGCCAAAACAGTGAGCAGTGCCAGCCACCCCATTCTTCTTGCCATTCACTCGCACCTTTCCACAACAAAACCACCAGCTACACAGGCTGTCACTTGAGTTGATGTGCTACATGTGCAAAAATTAACATTTCAGCACTAGCTCCTCATAGCATTATAAAATAATCTAACTTCAAATTTCAAGTTCTTTTAAGACAGTTTGTATCTTTCTTTTAAAAAGTCTTTCTGCAACAAAATGAACTTACCTATTAAAGTGGGACCGGAGAAAGAATGACCAGAATCTAAACATTGTGTTCATCTCCTGTGATTGGCCAATTCCTACCTTCTTTCTCTCTGTAGGAAACAAAATAAATCATTATATACAGCACAGGAATTAAGGTTTCTAAACCAAAACATTAAAAATGAAAAAGAACCAACATTAATATGGTTTTAACCATACAAGTATTCAGGTTTCTAGCCCTAAAAATTGAAAAAAGTGACTTCTTTGTTTTGGTGAGTTCCCTTTCACAAAACAATCCATTATCATTTTTTTCTTTATATAACTCATTACTCATACATACATATAGCACTATTAAAATGCTATTTACTTAAACGCCATTTACACGCGCTAAAAAATCGGCACGGCACACCAAATTTTTGGTACCGTGCTGACGATTTTAAGGCACGGCACTCCCAATTTTTGGCGTGTAAATGCATTGGTCCCAAATGTAATGTGGCAACAGTGCTCAAAATTTTAGGGGTGCTGAGACTACCTCCAGGAGGTAGTCTTGGCATCAGTAAACAACGCACGGTGCCAAAAATTTGGGGTGCTGTGCTGATTTTTTAGTACGTGTAAAAGGAGTTTTAGAGATACCTTTTAGACACTTGGAGTGATATTTATGGTACAGCTGCTGAGTAAAACCGTTTTCCTGAAGAAGTTCATGAGAGGGATGCTGGAAACGTGGGATTGGTTGCGGCGTTGAACCATAACTACCAACATGCACCCCGGGTGGTACACCCTCAGAGATACTATAACTTGGACTACAAGAAAAAGCATAGTACGTTAATATAACAAATTAATGTTGGCAGATGCAAGGAATCAAATGCAATAATAGAAAACCAGAGAACAACAACAAGTGTAAATACATCATAAGGAAAAAGTTGTAACACTGTCTTCAAATTAATACACCATATTCAGTAGAGAAAACTGGTTATAAAAGATGCCAAAAATCAAAGGTGAAAACTACTCTACAAAAGTTAATGTTGAGAGCTTCTTGGTCACGCACAATCTTTTTCTTTGAAGTTCACAAAATGTGCATGTGACTGAACATAATCACTGCAATGCACTTTATTGACTACAAAAAAAACCTGAAGAGGTTTTGACTTCATTTGAAACGTCACATCTAAGGTCTTATTTGTGAACCCAAGCATTAGAACAACACTACGAATAAAATTTTATTGGCATGGCAAATAAGTCAAGGCTAAGGACGGAAACCAAAAGTCAGAAAAGGCCAGCCAGACTGGTCATTTTGAAAAAAAATAATTTCAGTCTTTTCTTGAAATGCTCCCTTAAAGGCACCACTGCCTAGCATAAATAGCAGTGATTAATAATGGAAGTCTCTTAACAACTGGGCTGGTCTGGCTGGCAAGTTCTAACAAAAATGGATATCGCCCTAAGGGTACAAAGTTTGACTGCCATTCACACAAAAAGGACATTAAGATTAAAGCTATTTTACTACTACTAGCAATTTAAGAAAAAAAAACAAGGATTAGAGCTTTTTTACGGCATCATGTACCTTCTGGGTGGAGGGTACTCTCTGTTACCCATAACCCAACCAACATGATGTTCCACTGGGGGGTTCTGACTGTACTTTGTTTTTCTTTTCTTCGGACCTTGATCACTGACATTCTCTTTACTGAATGCAGGGAAGAATCTTGGTGCAACTTTGACATCTTTTCGCTTCGGAGTGCGTGAGCCATAGCGAGGTGTCACATGCTCAAGAGTGGTAGGAAGTTCAGGGACTGTGGCGGGGAGAGATCTAGACAACTGTTCTGATGGTGCTGTNCATGATGTTCCACTGGGGGGTTCTGACTGTACTTTGTTTTTCTTTTCTTCGGACCTTGATCACTGACATTCTCTTTACTGAATGCAGGGAAGAATCTTGGTGCAACTTTGACATCTTTTCGCTTCGGAGTGCGTGAGCCATAGCGAGGTGTCACATGCTCAAGAGTGGTAGGAAGTTCAGGGACTGTGGCGGGGAGAGATCTAGACAACTGTTCTGATGGTGCTGTGTGAGCTCGCGGACGGAATACTTCTGCTGATGGTGATAACGTGGTGTGGGGAACTGTGATGGGAGGACTGGGGGGAGGGAATTCAGCTTCTGTGAAAGAACGAGCCCTGGGTGGGTCAAGGGCATCACGCTGGTAATTAAATTTGTCCTGACTGACGAGCTCAACACGTTTCCATGACGATGAAAGAACAATCTGTAAACAACAAAGAACACAATGGTATTCAATATCTTTAAAACAAAGAGCAAGTCAATACCTAACCAAAGATGTAGTGTTTTTACTTACCTTTCTGTTGAGATAACTGTCATCACTATCATCCCAAAGATCCTTAAAAAAAATAAAAAATAAAACCTTGCACACTCCAGAGCCACAAACCATAAGATCACAAAAATCACGCCTACAGATGTTAAACACTTTGACTAGTCTGAGAAGAGACAGTAGGAAATGGAAACAGTAGAATTTGCATAAAGAAAGCGTATCACACCATAAAAGTTGACTGTTATCACACTGAGTTAAAGCCACCACTTTCACCTTGGTACCCTCAACAGGCAAGTCACAACTGACACCTACTAAAATTTCTGTTGCATCTCTTGTGAGAAACATAACCACTCAATTACCATTTAGAAAAAAAAAACAGCTTTTTCCATACCTGTTCATAGTAGTAAAGTCCATCATTTATTGCTTTGGAAAGTTCCTGGGTCATTTTAACTCTGGTGACATAGTTTCCTGTTCGGTCATGTTTTTTGATGGGAGGTGGAGTTTGAGTGACAATCATGATTTTATGTATATCCTGGTCATCAATTTCATCATCTGAATCATCATCCCTACAATTTAGCACACATTTTAGTATATTTTGCTTCTATCCAGAATAGAAATGAAAAAAAAATGGTTTGAATCTTTTTCATGGGCATTTAGAAGCCTGACTGCAATACTGCATGCACCTTAATGTTGCATGTAGCCATCACAGGAACAAAACCAAACTTAAATTTGAAGTGTGGCAGTCTTTGCCTATGTTCATATAGACAGTCTGTTAAAAAAAATTCTTACAGAAACTTACTTATTAACAACCTTCACTGTAACTTAATGATTTTGACCTATCCATTATTAGACAGTAACAGTATATCTATGTGCACATACCCAAAAATATGTGTACAGTTTGTATTCAGTATATATATCTTTGAGCTGTAATGTTCCAAGGTTAAAAACATAAGCCAAAACATGTTACAAAACATACCAATCTGAGGAACATATTGTTGGTTGTTTTCCTTGGTTTTCTAGTTCCTCGTCAAACTTGAAATCAAGTTCTTCCTGATCATTTGAGAAGCCACTTGCCTAATAAAATATAAACATTGAATTGAGAATCAATCACTAATTGACCATTTCCTCCCTCAGGAACCAAGATACAAGACTGGGTTCGTACAGTTTTGCAGGCCAAAAATTCAAGGGCCATTCAAAGACTTTTCTGAACCCATCATTGAAATGAACCACTTTTTTATAATGAATATAATTTAATACCTAGAAAAAGAAGAACATACAGTGCCTTGGGCAAAAGCTAAGAAAGTGTGTCAATTACAGAAAAGGTAAAAAATAATAGCAGTGCAATAATATTAGTTAACATAAAAATTACACATGTGCACTAACTAATCATTCTTAAACACTTTGTTTATAGACTTCATTACTCTAATTTTGTAAGCATTTCCCCTGTTTGCATTATTTTGCACTCTACTTTAAAACTTTGATAGTGTACATGTGCTTTGGTTAAAAAAAGGTTTTTCATGGACCAAAACCAATTTAAAGTACTTTACTTTTCAAGTACTTCAAGTATATTTGACTCCTTAAATTCAAGAGTTTTCTTGAGGGTTTTCAAGATGATGTTAAACCCTGACAAAAACAGTTTCATTGCATACGCTTGAATTAAAAAGCTTTCGTCCAAGTTGATGCAGTTGCATTGTCTTTTCATTCTTTGTACACTCAACATTTCAACTATTACAGATGTATTACAATATGTTATTCTTATTTTATCATAAAAAAATGTAATTTTGATTCAAGATCAGGGGCGGATCTAGGGGAAGGGTGCGGGGGGTGTGCACCCCCCCCCCCCTTAAATGACCCTGGGGTTTTTTAATAAAATGGGTTTTTGGAAAAAAAAAAACAGGGGGGTTTTTTGGTGTTAAAGTAAAGAAAAGGAAGAGTTACCCCCCCCGTAAAAAAAACCCAGGATCGCCCCCCGAGAAGGATTTCTTCCCGAAGGGGTGTGTTTTCTTTGATCAAAAAAANGTTCCGGGCAGCAGGGTAGTTCTCGTCCGTCCTGCTCGTGAATTTGTTGCATTTGTTTTTTTTTTTTTTTTTTTTTAACCTCACAATTTAAAATATTAAAAGTTTTTTAAAATTTTTTTTTTTTTTTTTTTAAAAAAAAAATGTAATTTTGATTAAAGAACAGGGGGGGATTTAGGGGAAGGGGGGGGGGGGTGGGCACCCCCCCCCCCCCTGAAATGACCTGCGGTTTTCTAATACAACTGGTATTCTGCAAAAAAAAAACTGTGTGGTTTATTGGTGTTGAAGTAGAGCAAGAGACGAGTGCACCCCCTCCTAAAAAAAATCCTGGATCCGCCCCTGAAGATGGTTTCTGCACGAAGGTGCTGTTGATATCCTATCAAAAAAATCTTCATATTAGACCTGTTTGGCATAACTTTTGTGTGATGGAATTGAGTCTATGAGAACACACACCAGTTCAGGCCACTTCATTTTTTTCCATCACTCTCGGTTCCACAACAACTTTTACCTTGACTTGATTCTGCAGCAAGGGAGAGACATTACTCCTTGCTCAAGACAATGTACTTGTTCTCACATGCTTACCTTATTACTGGCATCTGTTTTTGTAGAAGATGGTTTTCTTCTTTTTACTTCTGTCCATGAGTCAACATCTGGCTTTTTTGCACCTACAAATTTTTCAAATTTCAATTTTTGGGAGAAAGAAACTGGCCTGACAGCGTGGCAGGCAGGGCTCACCCTGCACGGAGCAGAGCCTCCTCCTTTTTCCTTCTTGAGCGAGGACCAGAAAAGGAGGCTCTGCATGAATCATGTCAACCCTTTGAGGTCGCCTCAGCCCAAACTTCACGACTAGTCAATCTTGTTCTCTCTCATCAAATTGTTTTTTTTGAGTACCAGCATCCGTTTATTGATCTAAATCCCTGGTCATAACTGAGCCCACTGTAGCAAGCAGACAGTTATTAGGCCTGGGTTCTAAAGTACATGTATATCCTAGCAACACGCTGCAAATGTTCAACAGATCTTACTCCATTCATGCAGAGTCTTCCTCGAGTACACTAAAATCGAACTAGTGAAAGCGCTGCGAGCAGGGCTTTCCCTAAGATTTCAAATTGCCCAATATATGCAATTAGTGGGCAGTAAGCTGAACAGCTGCGAAATTCCTTTGGTACTGTTTTCAATTTTTTAAGTCAGTAGCCAGGAATCCTGCTCATAAAAGCTGGGGCAAATCCCTGGCCTCTGCTGGCCCTTAGTGTCAGCTCTGCCTAGTTGAATAAGAAGTACGCAGGCAAGCCCGAATAAAACAAGTTCTTGGAAAATTGGGCTGCAATTTTCCTGGTTTCCGAGAATGAGGATTTTCCAACTTTGTGACTATCCTTCTTTTGGACATTTGTAAAAGGGTAAGTTCAGTATAATAACCAAGTATTTAGCCACTTGATCCTTTCATGCTTAAACCATGCTTACATGGTCTAACTTTTGAATCTGTGGACAAAATCCTCTTGTGTTAGCACTCAATACTGAAACCCCTTAGGGGCACTTTTCGTATAGAAGTATTTGCTTCTTACGATTTTACAGTAAGAAATTTAGATTTTCTTAAATTTTATGTTGGTCACTTTTGGAGTAAATGGGTTAATTATCAGAAGCGATTTCTGGATGATGAATAAGTAATGTATGAGAACTTTCAGAACTCAAGGGAAAAAAATTCAAGTTTTTAAGTAGGCTGACATTTCTAATACAAACAAAACACCCACCTAACCTGGTCAGCTAGGGTCATATGAAGTGTACTAGAATGATAATCACGTAATTATAGATCAAGTGTGAAACACTTACTCTGGTAGGATATGTTCAGGAGCAATTCATACCTTTTGCTTCTTCAGCCTTATTATTGAAAGTGTTATTTAACACGGATTCCTTCTGTGCCTGTTTTATCAATTCACCAGGATTCACCAAATCATTGATTACGTTTGCTGGCTTTGCTGGTTCAGCATTAGATGATACTTCTGTTTCTGATGAAAAAGATAACATGATCAATCAATAAGGAGTATAGAGTTGTAAAATAATGAATCTAATTACCCTTCAATATAAATACTTACTATATAAACACCAATGAAATACCAGGTGAGCTTTCGTGCAAAAACTTGATATCTTCACATGTGACAATAACATGTTATCTTCACATGTGAAAATATCACTGTTGCTATGGCGTCATAATAAATCATGCCTTTCACACCAAAAAACTATCAAAGTTAAATGGTTTTGTATTTCATTGGTGTTTATGTAATAAATATAACATTACATGGTGGCTTGGAGATACGAAATTTCTCTTCGAGTGTTGAAAAATATTTCACGAGTGAATGCAATCTCCGGTGGCCATGTAATATCCTCTATGTACGTGACACTCAAATAAAGTGTGCATATTGTAGAGTAAAATTAATTCTCAGGTTTAACCAGTATTCAACCTGGTTTGATTCAAAATATCCTTTGTTTCCTAGCCCTAATCAATATTAGCATACAAAGGAAATTCTGGTTTAACCTGAAAACAGATTTTACCTACAACATACACCTATATTTAGACCAAACTACATCTAGTGCATCTTTTCCAAACTGAGCTTTTTAAGTACAGTATTACAGATGCCACACAGTCTTTTTTAATTAACAAACAGTCTTCTTAACTGGAACTGCTTCTCACAAAGGCCTATTGACATTACTATTTACTATTTAATAATAATATTAACTATTTCCCAAACAGCAAGACTGGGCATCTGGCAGAGACGTAAGTGATGTATAAGTCAAAAGTCTGTGTTCATACCCTGTACTTGATGCTGTTTCACTTGAGGGGTGGTCTCATATATGTGAGCAGCAGTATTCTCAACTGCAAAGAAAACAAAAAAAAAAAATCTTACATCCAACGGACAAAAAATGGAAGGAAAGAAACATTTTGCTACTCGACTCAGTCTTAAAACATCATGCTCCTCCAGATGTCACAATATGTATGGTTCAAAATTTCAAATTAAAAAGTACAAAGTAAAGAATTTATCATTGACCCTCGCTTCTTACCAGTGAATGGCTGGTCAGCTGGAATAACCCACAATACAGGGTTCTCCTTTTTCCTCATTGCATTGTGAGTAGGATCAAGCTCCACTACCTCACTGCCTTGTAATGCCTATAACAAATTACACTTAACATTATTCCCTATCAGTAAAAAAAAAAATTCAAAATACAGTAAAAACCTGCATGTAAGAACCCAGTGGTTTAAAAACCTGCTTGCAGAAATTTTCTCTTTAATACCCAAAAATAATTATAAGAACCTGTTTAGCCAAGCAAATTCAAGCAGGTTCTAATCTTATATGTGGGTTCCAGTTAAATTTTTTAGAAGACTTCAAAAAATGTAAGTTCTTACATGCAGGTTTTAATTGTATCACAGCTGTTAGTGTGACAAAACTACACTGAAGAGGGCTTG